>CM053785.1:338057689-338307689 GCA_028749045.1 Cupressus sempervirens
CCCACTTTCTCCCTTTCTACATCCTCTCACCATATCTTCATCCTAAGTACCATCTATCTTTACCTTATATCTATCATGTCATCTCTCTATTTTATCATCAACATCTTTGTTTATTATAATCCCTAGTTATCCTTACTATTATATTTCTCTTTCTACCCTACCCCTCACACCCACCGATTGTCCTTAAGGTCCCTGTAATGTACCATTTATCTCTACCTTATAATTGTTGTTCTCCTATATCTCCATCTCCTCTCTCTTGCTCTTTTCTTTCTCTCTTTATCTCATCTTTCCCTTTTCCCCTTCTCCAACTTTTCCATCATATTTACTTGTGAGTAAAACATATCACTTTGTACACATAGTTCATTGTCTTGTGAATATTTTTCAACTAAAAATTGTTCCCTCCCTCTTTATGTGTGAAACATAGACTAACCCAATTTTTGTTATATTGTATTTAGGTATTGTTAGCGAATCACTTTTGTCCCCTTAATTTGAATCATTTCTTATGGAGAAGAGAAGAGAAAAAAAATTAATTTAAAACTAAACATAAAATAATTAAATAAAATTGAATTGTTAAATTTTAAATTGTATGATAGCTAAAATATTTGATAAAATATAATTATATTTGAATTGTTGAAAAATAATGTTTAATTAATTCTATATTTGATATAAAATTTTATGTAGAAATTATAATAGGACTTTACTTTATTATTTACAAGGAGTGAGAGATGGAAAGAAAAAGAAACAAGTGTGTACTTGGCATTACTTGGTATCATAAATTTTATACTAATTATAAAATTGAATTTGAATACTAAATTTAATACCTTAATTACAATATTTTATAGTAATTTGAAAAAAAAAAACAATAATAATAATAATAATAAAATATTAATTGATATAAAAATAATTAAATGTAATTTGTGAAATTAGTACAAAAAAACTATGCTACTAAGGATGATAGTATATGACCTAAATAAGATTTCTCCTTAGGATTGACTCACACATAGCTAAAAGTTCACAACTATGTCCATGGAATGTGTGACTACCAAATATAAATAATAGTAATTTTGGATATCTCTTTTAGCTAATGGTATTTTTTATACTTATGAATGGTATTTGACAAAGGATTGTGTTTTGATTTAATGTTTCACAGAGTGAATAGAAGTCATTTTTAAGAATAGATTGAATATAAATATTAGAATTGGAACTCATATATCTCACAACAAAAAATTATATTTATTTAATTTAAGAATAATTATATTCATAATAAGTGTCTAAATATTTAACATAATTCAATATATTATTAGATGTAAAAATGACTTTTCAACAAAATGAAAAGCAAAAATATTTTAGTTATGTTTAATGAAAGATCAAATTTAAACAAGTTTTTTCTTAATTAAATTAATTGATTGATATCATTATAAATAGTCTTTTAATTCAATTCAAATGTTATAATTATATAAAAAGTATTATAATTACTTTGAATTTAAAAATCAAATTTAGAAATCAGTTTATAATTGAAATGAAAATGTTAAATTTTTAAATGAATAAATAAGCAAAAACATATGAGATTTATTTATTAATTATTAATTATATAGATTATGTATTTTTATATTTTTTATTTTATATAAAATAGTTATTTACTTTAATTTTTATAATATTATCTTTAGAAATTTTAATAGAATTCTATTTCAAAGATATAAAAAATATATATATTTAATATATTTAATTAATTTTACTAAAATAAATATTATATATTTTAATTAAATCGTACAATAAATAAACACTATGTTTTCCTCCATCAATTGCACATTGCCACCATTATACTAAATATTAAAAATTTCCATTAATATATTTACATGTGATCAAATGAAAAATATGGAAACATTGCTTGGCAAGTTAAGTTGTCAGAGCAAAAAGTTAAACAAATATCTGGGAAACACCTAACCAAGTATAAGCACATATGAAAATGTCAATGTTGCTTTGTAACATATGTTGCAATATTAAAGGTCAATACATGAAGGCTTTCAAGGCCTCCATGCTAAACTTAGTTCCATTGAAAAGAAGAAATAAAAAATACATTATGAAAAACCATGTTGTTTCATCTATCTTGCAATATCTTCTTAGCATTCTCTCTATTAATGGTTGGTGAATCATGTGGAGGATTGGATTAAAAGTAGAATTTCATTCGTAAACTCATTATACAAAATTCTATATTTTCCCATATTCTCATAACACTAGATTTCTCCATTTGTGTAGAAGGGGGTAAAATGGAGAGCTTCGGTCATCAGTAGACCTCTATTTATTTGAACTAAAAGAGGGGTGAAATTTATTCAAGCTAAAAGAGAAACAAGAGAAAATAGAGAAAGGGCATTAGACAACCCTATCAAGATCAACCAAGTGATCAAGTTGATGGGACAAGCCCATAAAAAGTTGAGTCTTATCAACAACGTGCCAATTACACATATGGTTAGAAGCCCACTTTGCCAAACAATCAACAACACTATTCAACTCCCTGGGAATATGAGTGAAAGTAATAGACTCCAAAGAAGTACACAAATTATGAATCTAGTCTGCAATCAAGGCTAACTTCCAACTAACAACTTTAGAATGTTGTTGATTCAAAAGATGTATCACCACTTGTGAGTTAGATTCACAAATAAGCCTTCTCCAACCAAGGTCACAAGCATTATTCATGTCATACAAAATAGCTATGGCCTCCATCAGGTTGTTAGTGTGACGACCTTTATAAATAGAAAACACAAACCCAAAATCCCCCTTATTATCTCTATTAACACCACCAATGCCAGCAAGGCCTGGATTTCCCTTGGAAGACCCATCCATGTTGATTTTAAGAATACCCTACAGAGGGGCACTCCACTTCCCCACCTTATTTATCTTTCAAAAGGTATGTCTACACATCTTTCTTAGTAGTTTTCTATATAAGGGGGGAATATTTAGATGATCATTGAAAATATCATTCCCTAGTTCCATGGCCTTAAAAGTGTAACACTTTGCAGAAACAGTTTTCCCCAAAGAATCAAGAATTTTCCACCATAAGTGAGGAACCTCTAAAGCCTCATCCTTAAAGATATAATAGTTCCTTTCCAACAAGATATGTTTGTATTCTAAAATTCTTGAATGTGCCTGAGGCATTAGCTTAACATCATTTTGTAATGAATGATGTTTCTACACATGTTCTTCTTTGACATCATCACTTTAGACCTATCGTCCGTGATTCCATTTTACATCAACTTATAGCCTATAAAGTTCATAGATTTAACTTATATGGTTTAATTTGCAAGGTTATAGATTTTTTTTGGTGTGATAGAACCATCATATATGGTAGTTTCATCCTTTAATAGGTAGTGCAGTTGTTGAGAAAAATCCGTACAAAGGTTTACATTGCCTTAATAGTATGGATTAGATCAATTCTTCAGAATAGCGGGTATGTGCAAGATCATGGTGTACCAAACTATGGCCTTAAGTGGCAGTGAAAAATTAGCAAATCAGGTTTATGTCAACTTGACACATAATTTTGAAGTGGTTATGGACTTTATATCAAAAAGTTGTAAGAAAATAATTTGTAGAAAATTGAATGTAGTTTCTAAAATACTAGACCTTATCAGGAGAAAAAAATAATTGATTGGTCAAAAGTTTGAATTTTAATGCAGTACTAAGAAAATTTTAGGACGAAAATAAAAAGTAGGTGTATGTCTGACCACCTTAATCAAAATCAAATCATAATATTTTTTAAATATAATTATAGATATGAAAACTAGACTCATGCTCGGATGTGACGCATATTTTTTGATATTTTTATTCCAAATAAATAATTAAATATGAATTTTTTACCAAAACTTTTTTGGATTAAAAAAAGTCCCGTGCCTGACCACCCTAACTAATAGAAAATTTGATCAAATTTTTCTTTTTTTGTTTTTTTATTATACTAGGTGAAGTATAGAATGTGACGCAACTTTTAGATTTAAAAAATGTTATACCGTTTGAAAGTTATAGCTATTTTTCATTCAGTATGTCAATCAGCACTTTACAATAATCTTCATTGATAATTAACTAATAAATACTTATCGAACTCAGAATTTGACAGAAATTATATTGATGGAATCTAGAGAGCGATATTAAAAAACCCATTTCGTTTCATTCAATTTCAATCAAAATAGCATTGTCAAACGGCTATCCGAAGTCTGAGTATCACTAAAACTCTCTATAAACACGTCTTTGGGGTTGACCGAGCAGGCTTGATAAATACCAAGCCTGATCAGATATTCGATTAAAAATCGGATATGCGATTTCAAATCGGATATCCAATTTGACATCGGATATCTGATATGGCTCGGTAGGCAAATTTCAAAAATCTTCAAATTTTGGAGGGAAATTCAATTTAAACGTTCTAGTTTTTTATTTTTAAATTATTTCACTTATATTAATAGGTAAAGACATATTTTAATATATTATATATATATAATAACGTAATGTAAACATACAAGATATAATCTAGTAATATATAATAATATCTTATGTTAATCTTATTACAATCTATAAATATAATATATATTATTATTATTTTTACTAAATATAATAACGTAATTTATATATATATATATAAAATACATATTATATATTATTATATTAATATGTATGTTATTAATATATATAATAACATAATATTTTCATTAAATGTAATATGTATTATATATTATTATATTAATATTTATAATAATATAATATTTATATAACAACGTAATATTTTTATTAAATATAATATATATTATAAATATTATTATATTAATATGTATGTTATTAATATACTTATATAATAACGTAATATTTTCACTAAATATAATAATGTAATATGTATATGTATATATATATATATATATTATTATATTGATATGTATATTATTAATATATAAGAGTCAAAGGGGGTCATAGGGTGACCTATAACCCTCTTTGACCCATTAAACGACGATATATGTCTCTAGGGGTCCTAGGACCCCTAGGGACATATGTCATCCTTTAATGGATCAAAGGGGGTCCCTTTGACCCATTAAATGACGAAATATGTCCCTAGGACCCCCAGGGACATAGCCGAATCATTCATATCAGTCAAAGGGGGTCGTAGGGTGACCTATGACCCCCTTTGACCCATTAAACGACGACATATGTCTCTAGGGGTCCTAGGACCCCTAGGGACATATTCGAATGGGTATTATGGGTCAAAGGGGGTCATAGGGTGACCTATGACCCTCTTTGACCCATTAAACGATGACATATGTCCCTAGGGATCCTAGGACCCCTAGGGACATAGTCGAATCGTTCATATGGGTCAAAGGGGGTCATAGGGTGACCTATGATCCCCTTTGACCCATTAAATGATGACATATCACCCTATGACCCCCTTTGACCCATTAAACGACAACATATGTCCCTAGGGGTCTTAAGACCTCTAGGGACATATTTGAATTGGTAATATGGGTCAAAGGGGGTCATAGGGTGACCTATGACCCTCTTTGACCCATTAAATGACGACATATGTCCTTAGGGGTCCTACGATCCCTAGGGACATATTCCAATCATTCATATGAGTCAAAGGGGGTCATAGGGTGACCTATGACCCTCTTTGACCCATTAAATGACGATATATGTCTCTAGGGGTCATAGGACCCCTAGGGACATATTTGAATGGGTAATATGGGTCAAAGGGGGTCATAGGGTGAACTATGTCCCTCTCTGACTCATTAAATGATGACATATTTCTCTAGGGGTCTAAGGACCCCTAGGGACATATTCGAATTGTTCATATGGGTCAAAGGGGGTCATAGGGTGACCTATGACCCCCTTTGACCCATTAAACGACGACATATGTCCCTAGGGGTCCTATATTCGAATGGGTAATATGGGTCAAATGGGGTCATAGGGTAACCTATGACCCTCTTTGACCCACTAAACGACAACATATGTCCCTAGGGGTCCTTAGACCCCTAGGGACATATTCGAATCGTTCATATGGGTCAAAGAGGATCATAGGGTGACCTATGACCCTCTTTGACTCATTAAACGACGACATATGTCCCTAGGGGTCCGAGGACCCCTAGGGACATATTGGAATCGTTAATATGGGTCAAACGGGGTCATAGGGTGACCTATGACCCTCTTTGAACCATTAAACGATGACATATGTCCCTAGGGGTCCTAGGACCCCTAGGGACATATTCGAATTGTACATATGGGTCAAAGGGGGTCATAGGGTGACCTATGATCCTCTTGACCCATTAAACGACGATATATGTCTCTAGGGGTCCTAGGACCCCTAGGGACATATTCGAATGGGTAATATGGGTCAAAGGGGGTCATAGGGTGACCTATGACCCTCTTTGACCCATTAAACGATGACATATGTCCCTAGGGGTCCTTGGACACCAAGAGACATATTCGATTAGGTAATATGGGTCAAAGGGGGTCATAGAGTGACCTATGACCCTCCTTTGACCCATTAAACGACGACATATGTCCCTACGGGTCCTAGGACCCCTAGGGACATATTCAAATGGGTAATATGGGTCAAATAGGGTCATAGGGTAACCTATGACCCTCTTTGACCCATTAAATGATGACATATGTCTCTAGGGGTCCTAGGACCCCTAGGGACATATTCGAATCGTTCATATGGGTCAAAGGGGGTCATAGGGTGACCTATGACCCTCTTGACCCATTAAACGACGATATATGTCTCTAGGGGTCCTACGAACCCTAGGGACATATTCGAATTGGTAATATGGGTCAAAGGGGGTCATAGGGTGACCTATGACCCTCTTTGACCCATTAAATGATGACATATGTCCCTAGGGGTCCAAGGACCCTAGGGACATATTCGAATCATTCATATGGGTCAAAGGGGGTCATAGGGTGACCTATGACCACCTTTGACTCATTAAACGATGACATATGTCCCTAGGGGTCCTAGGACCCCTAGGGACATATTTGAATCGTTCATATGAGTGAAAGGGAGTCGTAGAGTGACCTATGACCCCCTTTGAACCATTAAACGACGACATATGTCCCTAGGGGTCCTAGGACCCCTAGGGACATATTCGAATGGGTAATATGGGTCAAATGGGATCATAGGGTAACCTATGACCCTCTTTGACCCATTATATGATGACATATGTCTCTAGGGGTCCTAGGACCCCTAGGGACATATTCGAATCATTCATATGGGTCAAAGGGGGTCATAGGGTGACCTATGACCCTCTTGACCCATTAAACGACGATATATGTCTCTAGGGGTCCTAGGACCCATAGGGACATATTCGAATGGGTAATATGGGTCAAAGGGGGTCATAGGTCACCCTTTGACCCATTAAACGATGACATATGTCCCTAGGAGTCCTAGGACCCCTAGGGACATATTCGAATGGGTAATATGGGTCAAATGGGGTCATAGGGTAACCTATGACCCTCTTTGACCCATTAAATGACGACATATGTCTCTAGGGGTCCTAGGACCCCTAGGGACATATTCGAATCGTTCATATGGGTCAAAGGGGGTCATAGGGTGACCTATGACCCTCTTGACCCATTAAACGACGATATATGTCTCTAGGGGTCCTAGGACCCCTAGGGACATATTCGAATGGGTAATATGAGCCAAAGCTTTGACCTATTAAACGAAGACATATGTCCCTAGGGGTCCTAGGACCCCTAGGGACATATTCGAATGGGTAATATGGGTCAAATGGGGTCATAAGGTAACCTATGATCCTCTTTTACCCATTAAATGATGACATATGTCTCTAGGGGTCCTAAGACCCCTAGGGACATTTGAATCGTTCATATGGGTCAAAGGGGGTCATAGGGCGACCTATGACCCTCTTGACCCATTAAACGACGATATATGTCTCTAGGGGTCCTAGGACCCCTAGGGACATATTCAAATGGGTAATATGGGTCAAAGGAGGTCATAGGGTGACCTATGACCCCGTTTGACCCATTAAACGACGACATATGTCCCTAGGGGTCCTAGGACCCTAGGGACATATTTGAATGATTCATATGGGTCAAAGGGGGTCATAGGGGGACCTATGACCCCCTTTGACCCATTAAACGACAACATATGTCCCTAGGGGTCCTAGGACCCCTAAGGACATATTTGAATTGTTCATTTGAATTAAAGGGAGTCATAGGGTGATTTATGACCCCCTTTGACTCATTAAACGATGACATATGTCCCTAGGGGTCCTAGGACCCCTATGGACATATTCGAATGGGTAATATGGGTCAAAGGGGGTCATAGGGTGACCTATGACCCTCTTTGACCCATTAAACGATGACATATATCCCTAGGGGTCCCCGGACACCAAGGGACATATTCGAATGGGTAATATGGGTCAAATGGGGTCATAGGGTGACCTATGATCCTATTTGACCCATTAAATGAGGACATATGTCCCTAGGGGTCCTAGGATCCTAGGGACATATTCCAATCGTTCATATGGGTCAAAGGGGGTCATAGGGTGACCTATGACCCCCTTTGACCCATTAAACGACAACATATGTCCCTAGGAGTCCTAGGACCCCTAGGGACATATTTGAATCGTTCATATGAGTCAAAGGGGGTCATAGGGTGACCTATGACCCCCTTTGATGCATTAAACGACGACATATGTTCCTAGGGATATATTCGAATGGGTAATATGGGTCAAATGGGGTCATAGGGCAACCTACGACCCTCTTTATGACGACACATGTCTCTAGGGGTCTTAGGACCCCTAGGGACATATTCAAATCATACATATGGATCAAAGGGGGTCATAGCGTGACCTATGACCCTCTTGACCCATTAAATGACGATATATGTCTCTAGGGGTCCTAGGACCCCTAGGGACATATTCGAATGGGTAATATGGGTCAAAGGGGGTCATAGGGTGACCTATAACCCCCTTTGACCCATTAAACAATGACATATGTCCCTAGGGGTCCTAGGATCCCTAGGGACATAGTCGAGTCGTTCATATGGGTCAAAGGGGGTCATAGGGTGACCTATGACCCCCTTTGACCCATTAAACGAAGACATATGTCCTTAAGGGTCCTAGGACCCTATGGACATATTCGAATGGTTCATATGGGTCAAAGGGGGTCATAGGGTGACCTATGACCCCCTTTGACCCATTAAACGATGACATATGTCCCTAGGGGTCCTAGGACCCCTAGGGACATATTTGAATCGTTCATATGAGTCAAAGGGGGTCATACGGTGACCTATGACCCCCTTTGACCCATTAAACGATAACATATGTCCCTAGGGGTCCTAGGACCCCTAGGGACATATTCGAATGGGTAATATGGGTCAAAGGGGGTCATAGGGTGACCTATGACCCTCTTTGACCCATTAAACGACGACATATGTCCCTAGGGGTCCTCGGACCACAAGGGACATTTTCGAATGGGTAATATGGGTCAAATGGGGTCATAAGGTGACCTATGATCCTCTTTGACCCATTAAACGATGACATATGTCCCTAGGGGTCCTAGGACCCTAGGGACATATTCGAATGGTTCATATGGGTCAAAGGGGGTCATAGGGTGACCTATGACTCCCTTTGACCCATTAAACGACAACATATGTCCATAGGGGTCCTAGGAACCCTAGGGACATATTTGAATCGTTCATATGAGTCAAAGGGGGTCATAGGGTGACCTATGACCCCCTTTGACCCATTAAACGACGACATATGACACTAGGGGTCATAGGACCCCTAGGGACACATTCGAATGGGTAATATGGGTCAAAGGGGGTCATAGGGTGACCTATGACCCCCTTTGACCCATTACATGATAACATATGTCCCTAGGGGTCCTAGGACCCCTAGGGACATATTTGAATCATTCATATGAGTCAAAGGGGGTCATAGGGTGACCTATGACCCCCTTTGAGCCATTAAACGACGACATATGTCCCTAGGGGTCCTAGGACCCCTAGGGACATATTCGAATGGGTAATATGGGTCAAATGGGGTCATAGGGTAACCTATGATTCTCTTTGACCCATTAAACGATGACATATGTCTCTAGGGGTCCTAGGACCGCTAGGGACATATTCGAATCGTTCATATGGGTCAAAGGGGGTCGTAGGGTGACCTATGACCTCCTTTGACCCATTAAACGATGACATATGTCCCTAGGGGTCCTAGGACCCCTAGGGACATATTTGAATGGGTAATATGGGTCAAATGGGGTCATAGGGTAACCTATGACCCTCTTTGACCCATTAAATGACGACATATGTCTCTAGGGGTCCTAGGACCCCTAGGGACATATTCGAATCGTTCATATGGGTCAAAGGGGGTCATAGGGTGTCCTATGACCCTCTTGACCCATTAAACGATGATATATGTCTCTAGGGGTCCTAAGACCCCTAAGGACATATTTGAATGGGTAATATGGGTCAAAGGGGGTCATAGGGTGACCTATGACCCTCTTTGACCCATTAAACGACGACATATGTCCCTAGGGGTCCTAAGGACATATTCAAATGGGTAATATGGGTCAAAGTGGGTCATAGGGTGACCTATGACCCTCTTTGACCCATTAAATGAAGACATATGTCCCTAGGGGTCCTAGGACCTTAGGGACATATTCGAATGGTTCATATGGGTCAAAGGGGGTCATAGGGTGACCTATGATCCTCTTTGACCCATTAAATGATGACATATGTCTCTAGTGGTCCTATGACCCTAGAGACATATTCCAAACGTTCATATGGGTCAAAGGGGGTCATAGGGTGACCTATGACCCCCTTTGACCATTAAACGATAACATATGTCCCTAGGGGTCCTAGGACCCCTAGGGACATATTTGAATCATTCATATGAGTCAAAGGGGGTCATAGGGTGACCTATGACCCCCTTTGATCCATTAAATGACGACTTATGTCCCTAGGGGTCCTAGGACCCCTAGGGACATAGTCGAGTTGTTCATATGGGTCAAAGGGGGTCATAGGGTGACCTATGACCCCCTTTGACCAATTAAATGACGACCCTCTTTGTATTATATATTATTATATTAATATGTATAATAATATAATATATATAACAACGTAATATTTTTATTAAATATAATATATATTATAAATATTATTATATTAATATATATGTTATTAATATATCTATATAATAACGTAATATTTTAGTATATATAACGTAATATTTTAGGATATACTATTTATACTATTTTAGGATAATAATTATAATATAAATAAACACTAAATATTAATATTATTATATGTATAGTAATAATAATAATACTATTATAGCTATAATAATAATATATATTAATACTATATATTGTAGCTTAATATAAATAAACACTATATATTTACACTATTATATCTATATTAATAATATTAATACTATTATAGGTATAATAATAATATTGATAATATAGGTATATTAAGACTATTTTATATTAATATTATTGATATTTTATACTAATACTAATATACTATTAACTTAGTTATAAATTAAAGTCGTTTGCCTCCAAATATTTTCATAATATTAATATTATTGTGGCAAAGGAGGGAAACCTTAGCAAGTTTTCCCCCCAAAAGTCCTCTTCCTATATCGGATATCCGATCCTGGATCGGATATCCAATCTATTATCGGATATCCGATTATACTGGCTTTAATTTCAAATATTTAACTGTCCCTACAGACTCGACAACATTACTTTTTTACCTCTTTTTTCATGGGATTTGTAAAAAGTCGTGTTTTGGGGCCCAACCAATCGAAAAGAAATTAAAAATATAACCTTAGGTGTTCGAATTTGTCATCTGAATGGGGAGCAGCAGTCGTCGAAAGAATAAACGTAAAAGGAAGATATCCAGTGAAGATATTGCAGCATATAGGGAAAAGGACAAAATGAAACACCGAAAAAAAAGACAAGGTATGCTAAATATCAATCAAGTTGACGATGAATTAATAGAAGGTGAAATCATAGAGTCAGATAATGAAAATGTACAGTTGGGGAATGAAAATGTACCTATTGAAAATGATAATGCGGAAATTGAAAATGTAGAGATGGAAAATTTTGAAGAAGAAATGCCACCAAGTCATAATCCAAATTGCATAATTGACCATGTCGAAGATGACAATGCATAGGAACTTAATGCACAAGAACCTTACATATCTCCTAATTATAATCGACATGAAGGTTCTAAAACACCAAAATGGATAATTGAAATTGATGACATGATTATGACTAGTTTGGAAGGAAAAAAATCAGAAAGAACCATTCGGTTATGGGCTTCAAGACTATATCAGATGTTTTTCGGCAACAAGACAGTGGTAGAGCAATGTCAGCTTTTCATGCACTTATTAAAGATGCAAAATATGAGACCTATGCTTTCCAAATTGAAAATTCGTGTCAATAAAAAGTTGGAAAGAAATGCCATTATTGTGAAGAATCTTTTCAATGCTCTCAATAGCGTTGGAAAAAATAGTAGAGAGAAGGATAATAGAGCTGCTCGAAGGGTTATTACAACCTCTTTGGTAAGTCATCATTTGAGAAAGGGTAGATATATGAGACAAACTTGTATTGATTTGAATCTAAATCGTACTACTTTGAGAAGAGCACTTAGTCAACGAGAGAAAATTGATGATCCTCTTCAAAATGAAACATGGGCATTTGGTGGGAGACTTCCACGTTTTGATAAGAAGCTATCCAACGATGTGAAGGAAGAAATTATACAATTTTGGCACTCTAACTCACGAGTATCACCCAATGCTAAAGATGTCTTAAAGTTGAGAATTGACATCAGAGACCGCACGCCACATCCTAAACACTATTTGGAGGTAAGTCAAACTATGTTGTTCAAACAATTTAGAGAGAGTCATCCAAGTGTTCATATATCACAAAGGGCTTTTGAATCTTTGAAGCCATTTTATTGTGTGCCACTCAAAATTCGAAGTACATGTTGTTGCAAATATCATGTTGAGTTTTCTATGCACCATGAACTATTATGCTCCATCCGTTCTACTTTGCATAGTAAAGAAATGTTGGAGGATTGTGGGGCTAGTGGGCTTCCAAAATCATCAAGAGACTTGTTAGATCAACTCTTATGTCGTAGAGTTGATGGTTGTTCTTTTTATAAAAATGCTTGCTTAAATGAGAAGTGTTCAGAATGTGGTGGCTTATCCAAGTTTGACACATGTTTCCATGAGGGGTGTGAACAAGATCTTGGAAAGATAATAGTGAAAAAAAGGGTCTATGAAATTGTGAAATACACATTGAAGAGTGGGAGTGAGAGCTCTAGATGTGAATTGGTTGGAAAAGATATCAATGTGGCTAATTTTATTTCAGATTTCAAGGCAAATCTTTTTTACAAGTATGCAAGACATAGTCATAGGTCTCAGTGGTTGGATCAACAATTTAGAACGTATAAGGAGACTTTTCCCATTGGCACTATTATATCAGTTGTTGATTTTGCTGAGAACTACACATTGCAACCTCAAAATGAGACACAATCTCAGTATTACAACTCTATTCAGATTGCAATTTTTGTTCACATAACATATAGACATGCCCCTGATAGTGCGGAAGATAATCGAAAGATTATTAGAGAGTATCATTTTTATATGAGTGATGATAGATCTCACTCTCATGAGTTTGTGCAACATTGTTTCGAGAATTTTTTTTATTTCTTACACGAGCATGCAATTGCTATGGATAGACATATCATTTGGTCAGATAACTGTACAGGTCAATTCAAGAATGCTCGCATGTTTTATTGGTTGTGTAGGATGCACGTAGAGAGAGGGGTGCCTCATATTTGGAGTTTTTTTGAGTTCGGCCATGGAAAAGGGGAACATGATGGAGCAGGGGCATGTGTGAAGAGAGCTCTAGTTAACGAGCAACTGAAGATTTCAACAACAGAGCTTCTTGATGCTCGTAGCATTGTTGATTGGTGTAGTTTAGCATTATCACAGGGGGGGACTCTTAATTCAGTGGTACGCAGGTTCTTTTGGTTGGTTAAGGAAGGGTCCATAGGTGATAGATCAGATTGTGCTACAGTGACAAACTCATCAAAAATGCATTCATTTCGGAGCTCTAATTCTAGTACATGGACCATTTGGAAACGACAACTAGCTTGTTTTTGTCGTACTTATTTTCAGTGTGATTGGGATCACTGTGAGTCAAGTGACTGGGTGGACACATGGGCTCCACATTATCTTACTCCATTGTCTATCATACCCTCTATCAAAAATGATGACATGGAAAGTTCACTTGAGCATAATCATCTATCAGATCTACTTCAGCCATGACATGTCTTTGCATTGGTTGCACCACAGGGGAATGATGAGAAATTCAATTATTGGTTAGCACGTTGTGTAAGAGGAAAACAAAAACTTGCACAACCGATCAGAGATGATGATGGATTCACGTATCCTACTAGTTCAGTGGTTGTTGCTGGAACATGGCTGCGGACATACATGCTTAGAAGGAATGGAATTCCTGCATTCGAAGACTATCAGAAGCACAAAGTAATTCTCATATATTCGCATCTTATTATAGCAACAAATGTAAAGTTATTGAAGCATCAAGGAAGACCAAAAGTAAAAGAACTTTTTACTATTGCTAATGCTGATCATGAAGCCTTGTTGGAGACCCTAAAATAGAGAGAGGACCCTATTGGAATACTTGACTAGGTATATATACTTCTTATGTTATTTTCTTCATAATGATTTAATGAATTGATGATTATCTTGTTTAATACAATAAGTTACTAATTTTTGTATGATATTGGAATGTAGGTACATCATGAAGAGTTGGAGGGGGGTGGTATTGGGGAGAATTTCTAAAATTTATGATGTATTATGATGTAAAATGTGTAGTTTTTTGTATATGGTTTTTGTATTTTGGTAGGTTCTTTGTAAGGAATTATAAGAGGAAGATATTGAACAAGTTCTTCCAAATCATATTTGCATGTGATACAAGGCTATAACGAAAATTTTAAGAGCATTTATAACTATATGAAAGATAATTGCATGTGGATATCTTATTACAAATTTGGTTTTTTCTTTATTTGACATAAAGCTGACATTATGATTATTAAAACTATTTTTATCAAACTAATCAAATAAGAAAAATCCATAAAGTACGGATGAACAATTAGAATACTTGATTTCTTCCATTTTACAACCAATCATAGCATTTGAAAGCATAAAGAGTCATAATATTGTATAATGTTTTGAAAGACTTTCATATTGAAAAGTTGTATGAAGCACATTTGGGATAAGCCATAAAATCCATGAAAGAAGATAGCATGTAGGATAAGCAATTAAAGCCAATAAGCAAGATAGCACATGCATACTGACATGATATGAAGTTGGATATGAAGGCTATGAGTGGATGACTCATTAGAGGTATCAAAAATCCCATCATAAATGAGATCTTGGATTTTATGTTTCAATACTATGGAATCTTTAGTTTTATGAAATTTTATTCCATGGAGATTAATTTAAGAATGCCCCGTGTGTATGTAAAGGTCTTAAGGGAGATTAATTTAAGAATGCAATATTCTCCTCTAACCTTTTCTCAAGTTTAGAATTGATTTCTATCATGTGCTTAGAGAGATGAAGGTAAGAAAGATTATTTGTCTCTTCTAGCTCTTTGTATTGAAGATATAGAAAGAGAGATGACAAGTGAACAAATTTAAGTGTAGTCAATAGATCAAGGAAACCATTTAGTGAAAGAAATTCTTAGTATGCATATCATAGACCATGAAGTTAGAAAATACCAATAGCTCTAAGACCAAAGAGCCATTTTATGTATGTTAAAGCACTAGAGACATAGAAAATCAAAGTCAATTTATGAAACTCCCCTTAGCAAAAAATGCAAACAAATATTTGCATTTGACATTTTGACTTGGTTGAAAAAGTTTGACAATAATTGATAATATTGCAAGCTTGATGTTCAAAAGCAATTTTTTTTCCAAGAAAGATAGTGACACATGGAGTAGTCTTCAAACAATCATCCATCATTTGCGGCCACCTCGTACCGAGGAGTCTCGAAGGTGCTCTAAGTGCATTTGGAGGTCGATCTTTCGAGGGTCATAACTCAGAGCTCGTGAGGGCTATTGATGAACTGTCAAATGCTACAGGATGATGATCTTGAGGCCTAAAATAACCTATCTCATTTTTGAGAGATCACATTCCGTTTGGATTCAGCACAGCGATCTCGCTCGATGCCAAAACTCGCAGTGTGCCTCAGTTCATAGGTGCACCACATCGTAACTTTGAAACCGTTGATCTTGGCATCGAATCGTCAGTGCCATTGGCTCCGGATGGGTGGGTGAACCCTAGTCACACCCTTATTCTGGCCACGAAGACCATCCATCATTTGCGGCCACCCCGTAGTCTCCAAGGTGCTCTAAGTGCATTTTGAGGTTGATCTTTCGAGGGTCATAACTCAGAGCTCGTAAGGGCTATCGATGAACTGTCAAATGCTACAGGATAGTGATCCTGAGGCCTAAAATAACCTATCTCATTTTTGAGAGATCACATTCCGTTTGGATTCAGCACAGCAATCTTGCTCGATGCCAAAACTCGCAGTGTGCCTCAGTTCATAGGTGCACCACAGTGTAACTTTGAAACCGCTGATCTTGGCATCGAATCGTCAGTGCCATTAGCTCCGGATGGGTGGGTGAACCCTAGTCACACCCTTGTTCTAGCCACAAAGACCATCCATCATTTGCGGCCACCCCGTACCGAGGAGTCTCTAAGGTGCTCTAAGTGCATTTTGAGGTCGATCTTTCGAGGGTCATAACTTAGAGCTCGTGAGGGATATCGATGAACTGTCAAATGCTAAAGGAAGGTGATCCTGAGGCCTAAAATAACCTATCTCATTTTTGAGAGATCACATTCCGTTTGGATTCAGCACAGCGATCTCACTCGATGCCAAAACTCGCAGTGTGCCTCAGTTCATAGGTGCACCACAACGTAACTTTGAAACCGCTGATCTTGGCATCGAATAGTCAATGCCATTAGCTCTGGATGGGCGGGTGAACCCTATTCACACCCTTGTGCTGGCCACGAAGACCATCCATCATTTGCGGCCACCCCGTACTGAGGAGTCTCCAAGGTGCTCTAAGTGCATTTTGAGGTTGATATTTTGAGGGTCATAACTCAGAGCTCGTGAGGGCTATCGATGAACTGTCAAATGCTACAAGACGGTGATCCTGAGGCCTAAAATAACCTATCTCATTTTTGAGAGATCACATTCCGTTTGGATTCAGCACAACGATCTCGCTCGATGCCAAAACTCGCAGTGTGCCTCAGTTCATAGGTGCACCACAGCTTAACTTTGAAACTGCTGATCTTGGCATCAAATCGTCAGTTCCATTAGCTCTGGATGGGCGGGTGAACCCTAGTCACACCCTTGTTCTGGCCACGAAGACCATCCATCATTTGCGGCCACCCCGTACCGAGGAGTCTCCAAGGTGCTCTAAGTGCATTTTGAGGTCGATCTTTTGAGGGTCATAACTCAGAGCTCGTGAGGGCTATCGATGAACTGTCAAATGCTATAGGACAGTGATCTTGAGGCCTAAAATAACCTATCTCATTTTTGAGAGATCACATTCCATTTGGATTCAGCACAGTGATCTTGCTCGATGCCAAAACTCGCAGTGTGCCTCAGTTCATAGGTGCACCACAACGTAACTTCGAAACCGCTGATCTTGGCATCGAATCGTCAGTGCCATTAGATCCGGATGGGCGGGCGAACCCTAGTCACACCCTTTTTCTGACCACGAAGACCATCCATCATTTGCGGCCACCCCGTACCAAGGAGTCTCCAAGGTGCTCTAAGTGCATTTTGAGGTCAATCTTTCGAGGGTCATAACTCAGAGCTCGTGAGGGCTATCGATGAACTGTCAAATGCTACAAGACGGTGATCCTAAGGCCTAAAATAACCTATCTCATTTTTGAGAGATCACATTCCATTTGGATTTAGCATAGCGATCTCGCTCGATGCCAAAACTCGCAGTGTGCCTTAGTTCATAGGTGCACCACAGCGTAACTTTGAAACCGATGATCTTGGCATCGAATCGTCAATGCCATTAGCTCCGGATGGGTGGTTGAACCCTAGTTACACCCTTTTTTTGGCCACAAAGACCATCCATCATTTGCGGCCACCCCGTACTGAGGAGTCTTCAAGGTGCTCTAAGTGCATTTTGAGGTCAATCCTTCAAGGGTCATAACTCAGAGCTCATGAGGGCTATTGATGAACTGTCAAATGCTACAGGACGATGATCCTGAGGCCTAAAATAACCTATCTCATTTTTGAGAGATCACATTCCATTTGGATTCAACACAACGATCTCTCTCGATGCCAAAACTCGCAGTGTGCCTCAGTTCATAGGTGCACCACAGCGTAACTTTGAAACCGCTGATCTTGGCATCGAATCATCAGTCCCATTAGCTCCAGATGAGTGGGTGAACCCTAGTCACACCTTTGTTCTGGCCACGAAGACCATCCATAATTTGCGGCCACCCCGTACCGAGGAGTCTTCAAGGTGCTCTAAGTGCATTTTGAGGTCGATCCTTCGAGGGTCATAACTCAGAGCTCGTGAGGGCTATCGATGAACCGTTAGAGGAGACAAGTTCGTAAGGATGGAGTGGCTTAGTGTTTTTGCTAAAATAAGTTACTGGGAAGGATTTATTAGAGGGTCTTGGCCAAACTAGTGGGGTGTTTGCCAAAATTTCTTGTTTTATTTCTACTTGGTTTTGTTTTCTTGTTTTGTGCTTGAGTATTGTTATGGGATTGGGACTTACACTCACCCTTGTGGGAAGGGAAGAGAAGTCCAGGGTGAAGGGCTTAAGTTGGGTTCGAAAAATGTATTGAGAACCTTGGAGTATGGGCTCCATTGTATGCCATAACATTTCATATCTTGCTGGGGGTGATAAGGAAAGTATGGTGTAGAAAGGAAGTTTGAGGAGTTACAGCTGATGGTAGTGGGTTTGGAGGAGGAAATGTGGAGGCCCTGAGAGGGCATTAAATGGTTCATTTATGATAGCCCCGAGAGGGCATGAAATTTGGTGAATTATGATAGCCCCGAGAGGGCATGAAAATTGTTTATTGCAAATATGGTTTGGTATGGCAAGTCTCCATTTTAGAACACACCTTCACCCTATGTTTATGGTTCCATCTGTGAAGCCATTGTGAAATAGTCTTGGGGGGAAATTGTTCAAGTTTGAAATGTAATGTTTATGCATTGAAAGATTGTATGTGTATCCCAGTTTGAGCCTTGTTCCCTAGTGCGGGGGTGGTCCCTTTGAGGCCTATGGTTGGGTGGAAAGCACCCATGGTCCTTGTTATTTTGTTGTGTTGCATATGCAGATTTGTGTCCAAGGGAGCAATGGAAATGGCTTGGAATGATCATCTTGCAGATTGATGTTGGATGAGAAAACTTGACATTGTGCCCTCATTTGTGAAGGAGGATTCACCAGCTTGTTCATGTTCTCAACGATCATGTTGGACAATGTTCATGCTACTCATTGTCCATATCTTTCAATTTCCATGTTCCTTATGATTTTGAAAAGTCCCTTATGTTGCCCCATTGTGATGGAAGGAGATTGTATCATTGTTACCTAATGTACGTGTAGAAGAAAATATTGATAAGGCTGTATATGAATGTTTCATTTGGAGTTTATATTGTTATGAAAGCATTGGTACGAGTCACAGATTTGCTTTGGCATCATTGTTATCATTTGAAAATGTGAAAGAAATTTTTCTCCTTGTGGTATTGTAAATGACTAGTTGATAATAACAATCCATAGATGTTATGTGATACCATTGATTGTATAAATTTAAAACTTAGTAGATTGCTTACAATCTTGTTGTGCACTCAATAATTTAGTGAGGAAGAAATGTTGATAGATAATGAGGATATAGTAATACACTAATTGTCACATTAATATATATTGTAATGATTAATGAATGTGTGTACATTGGTAATGAGGATAATAAGTAATTCTAATCCCCTTCCCTTACATGCTAGAATCACGACCTAGTCCATATGATACAATTGATAGACCCTAATAGAATATTAGTATCAGAGGCTTGTTAGGATATGAATTACCTCACTAATTTATGAGTGTTGTATCTTGAACTTGCTCATTTAACTCGTGACGCTAACTTGAACTAGACTATCATCCAATCTATTTGAAAACCACCTATGACTAAAATGTTAACACCTTCACACTATTCACATGAGTCTTGAACTCCTATTCAATGATAATCTTGTTTTACAATATGTAATTTCTTATGCGACTTCATAAGCTAAAAAAAAAAAAAATTGTTGTGTTTTTACTAGTAAAATTTAGGGCATGACACATGATCCACGATAAATTGAACAATACTAGATACTAAATTAATATGTATATCATTGTGCACGTAAATGATAAAAATATATATCAAAATACATGTATCCATAGACAAAATTTTACACAAATATATATCAAAGATCATGTATCCATAGACAAAGTACTCAAATATATATATATATATACATATATATATATATATATATATATATATATATATATATATATATGTATACATACATATATATATATATACATACATATATATATATATACATATATATATATATATGTATATATATATATATATATATATATATGTATATATATATATATATGTATGTATATATATATATGTATGTATATATATATATATATGTATATATATATATATATGTATATATATATATATATATGTATATATATATATATATATCAAAATACATAGATCCATATACAAAATGTGGCTGATCCTGCCATCAGAATGTGTATAATATCAATGTTTCTATATACAATGTGGCATATGCCATCTCAAAATGTCTCATGATGCATCCTACAAAAACTATACTATCCTAGGGTGCTGTGGATGATCAAAATGAAGCCTCTTCGCTACACTAGGTGGATCGGATGCCTCCTACATAAACAAAAAAGGAAAACCCAAAATTAGACTACTAAATTTATATGATTCTACGTATCTAACATTGAATTACTCAAATTCATAATGATCTTTTCTGTATTGGAGATTAATACTATCAAAATTTCATAATAAATACCTCTCTCGTCGACCTCCTGTGCCAGTCAGGAGTCCTCTCGTATGCCCTCAGCAATGCTGGTACCTCTGTGATTGTGGACTGTATATGTTCAAATACCTTTTTCAGATGAATCTACAATTTAAACTATAACATTATAATTCATAGCATGCTAAATTTATAACATATTTAATCATGAATTCAAACTACAACTTACTATTGTAGGCTCCTCCTCAGGAGTGAGTGGCCGCATCATCAAATCTACATAACTGTCTCGTCGAACCTCATGTGCACTAGGAGTCTCCTATGAGATACAAAATAGTAGTTGTTAATATCACGGAAATTAGGTTTGAATTTATTTATGAAGATAAGTGATGCAAGAGCATCCCATGCTCATTAGGGGAACATTGAAGATCCAAGGCATTACAGAGGTCATGGAACATCTCTTGAAGTCAATTGGGCAATCCTTGCACCAATTATGGCTCATGGAAGCATACAAAGTTATAATGTTGGACTCATATGTGGAAGAAAGTTGTAATTGGGCATGAGATAGGATTTTAGGATTTCATATGGTAGATGTGTCATTTGATAGGTTCATGTAGGTTGTCATGATCATATCTTGTCATTAGACAAGTCAAAACATTCTAGAATTGAGTTTTGGGGTTTGAACAAGCAGGCCCTAGTTTTTAAGCCATTTTAAGGAGGGTTTTGAAGTTTGGGTGTTTAGGAGTGTGACCAAGACCTATAATCTTGAAAATCCTTAGTGTGTTGGTCCCTTTGTTGAAGCCTTGGTGTGTCTAATTTCTCCTTGTGTGTCCCAGAGTTGAAAGGTACATAAGTGGTGTCCAGAGATTTCTTGGTGAGGAAAGAAAGAGAATCAGTGAGTTGGCCCTTGGGAAGGAAGAAAACTTGTTGTGAAAATGCCTCCTAAAAATCAAATGGCTAGAGAACTTGAAGAATTGAGAGAAGAGTTGGCAAAAGAGAAAAGAGAGAGGAGAGAACTTGAAGCATCTAGAGTGAGGGAAGAAAGACAGATGAGAAGAGAGAGGCTGAAGCTTATTGCAAGGATAGAATCCTTAGAAAAGGAAAGGCAAGAACCTAGAGGAGAAGAGGTTAGAGGAAGAAATCATGGAGAGAACCATGAAGAAGAAGAGGTTGGTAATGCAAGGCAAGAGCATGAGACAACAGATGATCCTGAAGAAAGGAGATTTATGAGAATCATTAAGGCAGTACAAGGTAATGGTGGGAAGAACCATATTAATTTTCCAATATACCAGGGTAAAATGGATAGTGAAGAAGTGCTAGGGTGGATAGAGGCCCTTGAGAACTACTTTGATCTTGAAGACATAGAGGCAGATAAGAAGGTAAAAGTAGCAACAACAAGACTGAGAGGAACATCACTCACTTGGTGGACTAGTGTTCAGAATGAGAGAGAGGAAAGGTGGTGCAGGGCACCTAACCTATGTGGCAGGGGGGAACAAGTATCTCTATTGCCGGACACCTTGCCACTCCATGAAAGCGAGGATTCAAGTAGATTAGGAAGTTGGAATAAAGGTTTGGTCCATATTTTACAAGTTGGTCTATGTTTTGTAATAAAGGCACATGTAAGGCCCACAAGCATTTTGGTGTGGTTATAAACCAAGTGACTCCATGGGACCAAAAGGCCTTAGAATAGGGTATTTAGAGTCTAAACAGTATTAGCAAAAAGTGGTTGTTTGTTTGTTTTATGGTTGGGAATGCCTATATGGTTGTTCCAATGGTCATGTAGACCTTTATATATGTCATATGTGATCTCAGTTGAAAGGGGGAGATCAGAGTGTACGGTGGTTTGGAGAAAAAATAATAAAAAGTTCAATTTTCTGGAAATTTACTTAGTTGCATTTAATAAATCCATATGACCAATTTTGAGTCAATGGAATAGTTTAGAAAGTTAGGGAATGCATAAAAACTATAGTTTGAAATTTGAATTTCAAATTCAAACGGTCATATTAGTTTTGGAGGGAAAGTAGTAATTTGGTATTTGTTTGATTAAATAAACCTTTGTAACCAACTTGGTCGGTTGGACAGGTGCATATAAACCTATTTAAGTTGTAATGAACATATGCAAGACATGAATCATTATTAGTACGGAAAAAATCATAGAAATTGTATAGAATAACAATCATACTTTCCTCTGCATCAATTAAAAAAATAAAAAATAAATGATACTTATACATACAATGGAGCTCTCTGTGCGAATGAAAATCCCTAATGATCTAGGATGCCGAATCTGTACAAGCTCATCGCCAGTAGCCACACCCTATATACAATAAATAATGTAATTAAATGAGATTACCACAAACATTTTACAAGAATGCATCAATATTTAATCAATTAGAAAACATCTAATTACCTTTCCTTTGTCAATGCATGCTGGCTCACCCCCCGCACTTTGTCCCCCCGGGGCAGGTGGTATCTGCAAGATAAAAGAAAGATTAGCAACCATATATGCTACAATATCAAATAGAAAAAAGAAATGCGAACACAACATAATGTACCATAGATGTCTCAAGGCCAAATGAAATGGCCGAGAGTGTAGCATCATCTATCTGTCTGAGCTCCTCCTCGGTCATCAACTAAACATGAATGAAGATCACATACATGTAAAAGTTAGTATGGCTTAAAAATTAAAATTACTCTATTATAAAAATTAACTTTAAATCACATATGTCATAACAAAAAAATGTATACACGTACCGACACCGAAGGAGTCCATGCCTCTACATTCCCCTCCTCTCTCGCATCAGGGTCTGTAGCCTCTGCACGTGCGTCTGGTGTATCCTCATCTAATACAAAATGATACTCAGGAAGATCACCTATGGGACCCAAGAAAATATTTTTGCATGTAATGCAAGTGTGAGGCACACAAACGTGTGATGAGCTAGCCGATGATGAACTGGCACCAACATCATCAACACGAGGAGGCAAGACTGACCTAGCCTGAGATATCATTAGGCTACTCAGCCTATGAATGGCTCTGATGGTCTAAGAGCTAGCCTCTGCCATAATATCTGGATGCTACACTAGAGGAGGGGGGAGATATCAGGGGGGGGGGACAAAAGTGCCAAGTTTCTTCTGCTGGGAAGAGGGTCTATCCTGAGGAGCTCCTAGTCCTAAGCCCATGTTGGGCTTCATGCTCCAATAGTTCACTTTAAGTTTCAACACAAATTTTACATATAATTTTTTAAGGAAATAAAATGGTATGTCTAAATTGCCATGTGGAGGGATATCAAAGACCATCCACCAATGGTCCCAAAAATTTGTACGTATGGCATCATTTGTGCACCATTTAATCGATAGTTTGGTTTTTTTTGGGTCAACTGGTATACCCATTTTTGGGTTAGCAAAAAGGCTTGCCAAATCATCTTTGGTTATGTTGAGGGCCGCGACCTCATCATAATCCAAACCATCATCAAACATCTGGTGCATTTCATCACACCAACAAAGAGTGGCATTTTGTTGGTTTGTAAGAGTTTCAATGTTATCCACTATGGTGTTTAACGTGGATAACATAGGAGCCAGTGCAGGTATATTATTGTATGTTCTATGCAAACCTCTCAACTCAGTGAAATTTTCATTTATCAAATCCTCGATTCGAGGACGGTTTTGAGGAGGTAGAGGATCATTTGGTGGACGGTTTTGTGAGGATACTAGATCGTTTGGTGGTGGGTTGCGAGGAATATTATTCCCTGCCTCAGTGTCATCATTTTGATCAGCCATTCCTATTGAATTGCAAAACGTAATATATATTAAAAAAATCTAAATTTTAACCATTTTTGTCAAAAAAAACCCTAGATTCAACTAAAACAAACAAAATCTTGTTAAAATCTATTAAATTTAGGTTAAAAATGAGTCAGGGGGGGGGGGGGGAACATGCCTGATATCTGATATCCGATTTGCTATCTGATATCCGATTTATTATCTGATATCCGATCTGACTGGCCCAAATTCGCATGAAAATAAGGGCCGCGGGTCTGTGATTTTGTGTTTAATACATGCACAGGTATCGGATATCCGATATTATAATATATATAATATAACATATATATTACATTTTATATATTTTTATATTATATTCTATATTTATTATATTAATTTACTATATATTATAATATAAAATATTATTATTATACTATATTATTATAATTTATAATATATTATACTTTTTTATTATATATTATATTATAAGATATTACTTTTTATTATTATATTATATTATATATATATATTATATTACATTACTATATATTATAATATATGAAATATTATATTATATTATTATAATATAATATGTTATTATAATATTATTATTATAGTATAATATTATACGATTATAATATAATAATATTATTATTATTATATTATAGTATAATTATTATTATAATAATAATATTATTATATTATAGTATAATAATAATTATAATATTATTATTATATTATAGTATAATTATTATTATAATAATAATAATATTATTATTATAATATAATAGTATGATATATTATTTAATATTATTATTATTATTTTATATCAATAATAATAATATTAAATAATATATCATACTATTATATGATTTTAATTATTAGTCGAATATTGGATTTAAAATCGGATATCCGATATGATATCGGATATTTGATAAGGCTCGGCTTAACCTTCCAGGTTTGGTTCCTAGATAGGTAAAAAAAAGTCAGAGCGGATTTTGAAGCGCTTTTAGGCGTCTTCAAACTCTTTTTTTTTCACATCGCCACTTTTTGGCACACCATGATCCTGCACATACCCTAGCCATATTTTGGAGTTGGCTTGAGGAGTTTTTATAGAACTAGACTAACAACCCTTTATATCATTTTGGAACAATGGAAGATTGTAGAGATTCTTGATTAATTAGATCATTTGACACCCCATGCTCCCATATAATACTACCCCTAATAAAAAAGAATGGTATACCTCTTTAAAAATGGAATCCCTACAAACTATACAATTGACCAATTTTCAAAAAATTGAAAACGCCATGAATTTTTCTTAAAAATTCAGCATTTGATCTTCATGATTTGCATAGTTTGTAGTAAAAAAGAACAAAAAATTTAGAAAAAAAATCACTACACGTAAGTCTGGAAAAAGAAGAAGTTTGACTTTGTTTTGTCTTTAGTACATTTTGCCTGGAGATTAGCCTATCCCTTAAAAAAATGGGCCTTGTAATAAATAACCAATTCAATATTATTTTCCTTTTTCCTTATCCAATCTGAAAGATAGTCAATGGTGAATCAAATACAAAATGGATCCTATAAAATCACCATTAGAATTTGTTTCAAGTTTCAGAAAATTTATATTTTAATATTATTAAAAATGGAAATTAATTACCAACTATAATCTATCTAATAAAATAATATGGTATTTTGTATTTTGATTAGAGGATTGAAAAGTCAAATTAAAAAATTTGTATCTTAAGGATTCCATAACTTACCTATCATGAGGAACTAAAAATGTCATTTTTTTTCTTTAATACCATAGCATAAGAAAGGAGTCACCTCTTATAAATTTAATTTTTTAGCTAATTTAATATTGTATTTTAATTGGAGGATTGAAAAGTCAAATTAAAAATTTTGAATCTCAAAGATTCCATAAGTTACCATAACATAAGGAAAGAGCCACCTTTTATGAATTAAATTTTTTAACTAAGATATACGGAAAACATAATAAATATTTGAATAATATTTCAATTCAAAATTAAAATAATTATAATCAAATCAAAAAATTAAAACATTCAATAAAAATTTTAATTATACGAGTAATTTCAATAATATGGGTTGTGGGAAGAACTTGAGTATTAGAAATATTGATATAGAGGGAGACTTGGCTATAATTATGAATGTCCTCTAGACTCATAATACGTCAAACTATAAATAAAAGTACTTTTGGAAAAGGAAGTAATAGGCTCTCATCCTTCAAGACATATATTATGAATCATGAATCACACTTTAATAATGAAACATGATGAAGACTGCATAGAAAAATTAGTAGCTATGAAATTAATAAAATATAATTAGGGGAAGTACATAACCTTTCTTTTATTTTTAATAAAACAACTCCATATGAATGGATCTTCCCAATGATATTTTTTTCTCATTATTTTTTGTTGTATATTATCCTTTCCAATTCTATCTGTTAATTAGTGTCTTGTTAATTTTTAATCACCAAATGATGGTAGTACAGATGACAATTCCAAAGCTAAATGTTATGCCCCATTCTAATTGTAGTAATTATGATATAACTAAATAATAGGAAACTTAAACTTCTTGAAGTAAATACTAAACTTATAATGTGCCTACTTGAACACATGTTTAAATTATTATCCTTATACTAATGACCATAGTTAAGGTGTAAAATGGTTCCTAAAGACCTACCTACATTATGTTATGTTTGAGAAATTATGTTTAATACAAATCTAATAATAATATATCCAATATCAACCAATTTAAGATTTTTAGTATCATCATCCTTCACATTTTTCTACTTGCATTATACATTAATTAAGAGTTAAAATTATTTAAAAATATCTTGCCACAAAAACCAAACTATCAATGTCCAATAATTTGGCTTCTATGTCTAGAGCCCCACAAACATTTGCTGGACCCAAATATAAAACATACTTTAACAATAGGTGTTTGGATATTTCTATCTCTCTAGCATTACATAAGATATGGACATGTTTCACAAGAAGGTTCATGCATTTGCTTAAACATTTTATGACTTTTTTAGAAGTGGTATAGTTCTAAACTTTCCTCCTCATTATTCACTGCAATTTATATTTTCTTCAAGAAATTGATTTGGAATTCGAGATGAAAGCTAATAAACTACCTACAAATATATGACAAGGGTCCATCTTCTCTACTTCATTGAACTAATAAATCAATTCATTTCAAACATATTTTAATGAAAATATTCCATTCCAACTTGAAGATAAATACCATTTTAACATATCATATAAGAGCCAATAATATTCACTATGTTCTATTTGAACGTAAGGATTTACCTTTTTAAGATATCATATTAGAGCTAACAACATTCTCTATGAATTTTCACAACTTGACCTTCAAGATATCATCTCAATGTTTATGGTAAATAAAAGTAACATGAGGTTGATGACCCATGGTAGAAATAATAGACACTAGACACTGATAAATAACACATTAACAACACTTAGAGTCAATCATCAAAGATAGTCACTCAGATCTACATTCGTAAAAAAAAAAGGTTTGAATGTAACAAAACCATCGACCATAATACAAATTGTTAAAGATTATCATAGTACAAGCCCCCATACTAGTTACTTTCTTTAATAGAAAACAAGAACAAATGACCCAAGTCAGCCCTTTAAAACTAATAGCATACACCTGGTCATAGGAAGAAAGGACATAGAGAGGGGGAGACAAACTCATCCTCATAAGGTTGAATAACCAAAATCAGGCAATAGATAGTTTGTCCTTCTTTCACCATCATAGACAAAGGTCCAAAGTCAAAAAAGCCACCAGTTTGGATCAGCAATCCCAAAGATCTTTCTCCTCCTTGCATACTCCCTTCCCACCTCAATAGTAAAGGGGTTCACCTCAATAGAAGTAGGGAGAGGAGAGGTCACAAAACCAACACAGGTGAAGTGAAACTTCTAAACACTAACACTATTACTAGAAATATCCCAACTATCTTCCCCTTCACTATGGATTACCTCCACCACTAAAATTAGAAGCTTGAAATTCACTTCTATAGGAGACAATCCCACCATCAAAAAAATCATGGAGGAAGTGAACAATGAACTCCAAGTCCATCACCTAGGGAATCACATATTTCTTGTAAATAAGAGGCATAAGGAAGCCTTTTGAGAAAGGAACAAACTACAATATTAAGGGGGCAACCAAGCCCAAAGCAAAGGCTCATAGGAACATAAACACTAGTCAAACATGTCAACGTCCTTTCTCATCAGAAATCTAAACTTTTCATAATTTGGCCACTCTTCCAGACCACACCAATAGAAATAGAGAATCAAAGGGAGACCTAAGTGCATTGGTGCCTTACCCACCATACAATCAGGGATAGTAGCATCACATCTAGTCCAATCAAATTTAGTCTCAAACCTATTTATCAACATAAAACTAGTCTAAAAATATTTAGGCCAAGTCCTTCCCATACCAGTCATAGATAATCATCCAAACAACAACACAACATTGTCACCCCTGCTCTAGATTAGTAAGTAAATAACAATATGATTTGTGTCAACAACAAAAAGATAAAATACAATGCCGGTCTTGTGGGGAATGTGGAGCAGAGCATAGAGAATGGAACCAGCCGGGAGGATCCTCAGAAAGAGACTGGAATCCAGGAAAGCCAGGGGGATCAGCTGCATTCCCCCCCCGTGCCCCAGGAGGAGGAGGCCATCCAAAAGGAAAGCGACGTTGCAGAAATCCTGCAGGCAATGGAGAAGAAGGGACACTAGTCTGCCCGCCAGGCTCATTTCCTGGCCTTTGTTTCCCTGGCTTTGGGCCTTTTTGATTCTGGCCTTTTGAGGTTGTTTATGTTTTTTCTGACTTTTTATGCTTTATGCTATTTAATGCTGTAAAACTTTGGATTTTAGGATCCATGTAAAACCTGTTTTCCAAATCAAAAACAAAAAGATAAAATACCTTTTTTTCTTCCATATTTTCTTACCCTAAGCAATGAAAGTGTCACCCAAAAACATTGATGCAATGGCCCTCCAAAAATCAGGTCACAACTCACACCAGCCAAAGAAGTAACACAAAATATACATTAAGAATGTATCATTAGAGAATGATTGAGCATCTGTCAAACATTCAACACAATCTTCTACAAATAAATGTTACCTTTTGTCAAGATTGAACCATGGGTAGAGATGTGTGTCGAAACCCCAAAAACATCAGTAGGTGTTTGCCCATCCCAGCACTGAAAACCACTGAAAAAGTTCAATAGCCTTAAAAGGCACCCAACGAAGGGAACCTCCCATAATCCCCCCACCACATCACTCCGCATCAGTTGCGGACCAAGACACTCCCCCACAATCCGAGTCAGAGGGAAGAATGGGCTCAAACACTAAAGATCAAAGAAAAGCACATCCAACACTGCCAGGACAGGATACATTCACAGAAAATTGTGACCCATAAATTTAGCTCCCTATCTGGATTTTGCCAATCTTTCTCTACAAACACAACTAGTGGGTTCGCAGAGGTCAGAAACAAGCAGTAGAAGGGCCAACAACATCATATCCTCAACCACTGAAAAAAACCCCATAAGTCAACGTGATTTGGACCCCAAGACTGCCCGACCCAAATGGGAAAAAGACCCTTGACTCCCCACAATGAAATTAAGCACCTTAATTTGAAAAACCAGATTCAAGTCCAAGTAGAATGAAGCCAAATGCAGGCAAGAGAGTACCCCGACTCCAGTAATCTATAATCCCCAATAGACTATTGCATCGCCATCCTCATCGTCTTCATTATCTTCTTCCACACCATTTTGGGGTACCCCTGCAACACCCTTGTAACTGCAAGAAACCCTAGGTTTCAAACTTGCACCGCCACTCCCTCTCCAACCCATTCTTTTCAATTTCGATTGATAAAATCTTACTCATCTAGATTTTGACAATATAAACTTCATTATTAAATTAAATACACTTCAACATAGAAAATTGTTTTAAATACCATGACAATTTTATTCATTACAAATCAAGTCAAAGGTCTCCAATGATAAAACCTCATTCCCTCAAGAAGAATACAAGTTATTCAATATTCCTCACCAATCCTTTAATAAAATAGACAGAACTAATGGAGATCTGTAGATTTCTCAAGATTATACCAAATTCACTCACTAGTCTTCAGTTAGGTTCAGAAGAGTTTTGTAAAGGTCGTTGATAATTGTCACAAGAAATGTATTCTTTGCTTTCATTTCTCCCACGAGATTTCTTATCTTCCCATTCCCATCTTGTTCCATTGCCTTGGTGCATTCATGTGCCGTACTCGCCGTAGATTGTATATCATCACGGGCACTCGCTGTATCGGATTTGTCTCCAGATGCTTCGTCCAACTTTTCTAGTGCCAAATTCGCCTGGTCGTTTATATATTTGTAATCCTTCACGCAATACTCTATTCTTTGATTTGTAACATAATCTAAGTCTGATTTGCTCTCCCTGGTTAGGGATAGGGCTTGAGTGTAAGCTTGCATGGCTAAATCACGTACTTCCCTTGCAGTTTTTGCATGAACAGCTTTCGGGCAATTGATTACTAGAACCAGGGCCACTACAACCTTAAAGAGCAAATAACCCATTGCTTCTTCGTTACTCAATGTTACTAAAAACGTCCACATATTATATGAGTAGCACTATGGTTATCAATGGCAAACGGTCATGCAGAATTAGATGGTGTTCATTCAATGCCTTATTTTTCTCTCCACTCTTAAAGCGGGAAGCTTAGGATGGTGAAAATATTGTAACTATTATTATACCTCCAACTGGACCACTGGTGCAGAGAAATATGATATGTTATCTTAACTCGAGAAGATTCTATGATAAGAACGATAAATCTTCTATATCTCAATCAGTGGGTATCCTGTCCCATTTTTATAAACAACACTATATATGTGTTATAAAATCCTAATCGGATACTGAACCGGGTAGATTGTAAAAAAAAACAAAAGATGGGGCGTGAAATAGAGGAGTTACAGATAAAAGCAAACTATAAATCTAGAACTTTCGCTATACTCAAGTGATGTTCAACCGTGGATAGATCAGTCTATAAAATAAACCTATTATAGTAAATCAAATATGCCATATAACTGAAACAGTGACTGTTCAGTCTTCAAAGGATCACGAAGTGGATTGTTATTAGAGGATTGTCCTTAATAATTTGAACATTGCTTCAAGTCGGTCAAGTAGGGTCGTTTACAATTATAGTATAAGTACATATTAAATATATCACATACTAATCTAATATCTATCTATTTAGTAAAACTTCCAATTGTCAAACTAATCATTTAAATCTACAAAATTAGTATGTGTACCAATTGACTTTGACAATGTATCATTATTATTATTTAATCAAAATAAATATTTTAGTTCATTATTTTATATTTAACTGTGAATTGTTTTATATAGTTTAATAATGAATATAATAAGAAATTTAGGATACTAGAACTGTGTCTTGTAAATTATTTTTATTATTATTATAGTCATTGATTTATAAGGCATTTTGTACAATATAAGGTTTCTTGTAGTGTCTTATATAACTATATTGTGTCTATAATATCTTGTATGATAATTTAGTTTGTACGAAAATCAAATACCTCATGTTTAGTCTTGTCATTTCCTCCCAACGAAACTCTTTGCACTTCACCATATGATTAATAGGGTCTCTCATGCAGTTGTTTCTTCCTTCAATATATGACAAGATGCCCAGGCAAGCCATACACTAGTAGTAGAAGTCGAAAACTACTGCCATATGGTGAACTTCTTAGGTTGTACTTCAATAATGAAAGTTGCAACCACCTCATCCAATGCACTCATTCATGCTACATGCTAGAAGGGAAAGTTGCCCATCATCGTGTAAAGATTTTTATTTTCATTTTTATGTGGTGTTGATGATTTTCTATCCAATAAATCATTGCTACATGTATGATGAAGAATTTTATGAGCCTTCCAAATGTTCATATCTCAATCCAAAGTAGTGCCAAATAATATATAAGTGTCAAGTGATATATGACAAAAATCATATGTATGCCAATATACAAATGATTATCTACTAATTTGATACTTGATTGTTAGATCACATTTATCTGCATAATTTTTCTATTTGAGAAGACTTCACAAATTTTTAGCACAAAGTGAAATATCAAAATGATATTCAATGAGAGATTTTGGTTTGGATAAAATCTTGTTGAAAATGTAAATATAGTGTAGGGAGGCCTTCCACCTCTGAGACTAGAAATAACCAAATGAGCTTCAAAATCCAGATTGAAAATTCAAATAGGAGTTCAAATACATTCTATGATGGTTTACAATACAAAGACATCTCCTCTTAAGGGTCTCTAAGAAGCATCTAGAATGCTACACTAGGTCATAGGCTAAAAATTATTTTATTATTTTGACCAATTATTTAATAGATAAATCAATCAATCAAATATTCCTTATTACAATATTTTAATTTTAGGACTACTTAATTAATTAACTTAATTATAATAGTTTGTAAAAAATTGGGACATTGTAGTCCTCCTCGCCTAAAGATTTCTCGTGCTCAAGAAATGTATAAATTATTTTACATTTGACAAGCTCTAGGATCCCAAATCACATACAAGAACTAGTAGTCATCTCCTTTAATGACTATGTTGCATCATGATTATAGGCTCTACCTCAATAGTTCTCTTTGATTTAGGCTAAAGAAATCCTCTAGGTCATGCAAATATCCATTAAAATTCTAGTGCATTGCTCTAATGTAAAATTCACATATCAAGACTCATCATGATCCCCTTGAATCCAATTATACAAAAAACTTAGACCCCAATATATCATGATTACATTCTAACTAGCTTCTCTCCAAAAATATTTTTTTGGAATCTAAAAGTTCATCTGCAACTATTTGTATATCCCTAAAAAAGAAATGATCATGTTTTTTACATGTTCTACAATAATCTTTAAGAGATCCATAATCAACCAAGCCTACCCATGAAAATGATCATTGGTATATTTTGTATCTCCATGCAATTTATCAAACAATGTTGACTTTGAAAAATTAATACAAGCACCATCTGCATCCCCATGGTCATCATTTAGGCTTAGGCATTCTCTACTTATAGGTGTAGTAGTTGATTTTAGAAAATCCTCATGTGGCTGAGGTAACCTTGTGGTCATGCCTTCATCCTCCTAAAGTATTAAATCATTTTTATTATTGTTATTAACTTCCTCAAACTTGTATGAATAAGACTATAATATTTCTTTAGAATGCCTAAATATGTGTTTGATTAAGAAAAGAAACAATTAATGGGTGTTGACCCAAAGTACAATTAGAATGCTAGACACTAACAACAAAGCATTCCTAATGGCTAGTAATGAAACATATATATAAGTCACATCTCCTTATGGTAAGGAAAAAAGTCTACAAGCAACTAACCTGCCAACCATGATCAATGTTGACAATGAAAGACTTGGGACAAGTCCCCACAATAGATACAAACTTAAATCAAAAAAAACATAAAAGAACCAAAGTGCGCCTTTTGAAACTTCTAGCAATCACTCGATCACAAGGAAAAGAATAACTAAAACATGAAATCACCATAATAATAAGGGAAAAAACTCAAGTAATCCATGCCTATCAAAACAGTAAGGAATGAAATAGGACCAACCAAGATTATCCCTCCATCCTTGGAAAACACAATACATATGTTCCAACTATGGGTCTAGGCAAGGCTCAGACTCAAGCCTTGCAAAACATAGTCAAAAGTCTTCTAGCCCCCACAAACTCCCAAATCACCATAATATTAATGAGAAGAGTAGGGAGGAGGAAGATTAAACCTAGAGGTAAGAGGAGCTCCCCCTTCTTCCACTTAAGAAACTACTCAAAGTAGAAAAAATATAAAAAATTTCTATAGGAGTCTACTTTGCTTCACAACACCTAAATATGATTTTCACCTCAATAAGAGATTTCTCCACCTCCATAGGAGTTGTGAACATAAAAGAAAAGAGGAAGACCCAAGCCATCCTCATAGGCAATAACACACATCTCTATACCAAAGTTCTTAGCTACGAAGTCATCCCTTCTTCACAAGGTGAAGTACATCATCCATGCATTCTATATCCAGCCAAATCTCTTACAACAAGAAAGAGATACTCACAAAAAAATAAGAGAGTACCTACTGAACACACTCACTACCACTTTCCTCCAACAACAAACTACCTCCATAATTTTTTGTTGCACCTCAATAGGATCATCCACCTCAATAGGAATTAGGAAAGTGAAAGAACAAAATAGAGGAAACCTCCACAACACTAGCATATGAAGCCCCAAAATGATTGTCTTAACTAGATTCCACCACTAGATAGAAGAATTCTTCACCTTAGAACATGAGCAACCAAAGGAAACCCCAAAGAAACATGAACTAATATTCAAGAGAATCCCCAAATGATCAACAAAAGTGCCTAGCCAAGTGGGGCTATTTATAGTAAAAACCTTAAAAGTGAAGGCCCATTTAGGGAAAATAACCCCATCAATAGAACTAGCACCAAAGACAAGCACAAAATTTCTCCTACAAGCTAGTCCATCAATGTCCAAGCCCCTAGAAACCCTAGGAATCACAAGAGCCCTAAGAGCCATAACCAAAGGTCCCAAGGGGAAGTACTTCCAATGAAGCCACTACCAAACCAAACCCATCTACATCCTTATCTCTAGCAAACTCCAAATATAATGGAGTACACCAAGGGTAGAGGCCAACAACAAACATGGGCCAAAAGACCCTATACATCCAAAGCCCAAAATGGGGAACAATGGAGTCACTAAAAACCACCTCCACCCACAAATTTTAACCCCTTATAGAGGACCAACCACCACACAACCCAACAACACCCTAGAAACAAGTGTTCAACCTTCCACCTACAATTCCCAAACATCAAATTGAAACCCCTTTAGAATGGGGAGAAGAGCCGCTGGAAGAAAACCATCCCTCAATGGCATAAATCTACCAAACAAAAAAAAATCCACTCTAGCATGTGCAAGCTAGATATTCTCTAAGAATGTGGCAACACCCAACAAAGATAGAGGGAGATGGTATGAAGAAGGACCCCCATTAATGATTCTCATTTGCTTCGGACTCCCCAGCCTCATCATTGCAAGAATCTAAAAAGCTGGGAACTCTAGTCCCCTTTTTTTTACTCTCCCACTCATTGCAAAATGTCCTCAATATCTCCTCCCCATGAAAGGTTACCCTAATGCCTAAATATGTTATTGACCAATATTCATTTTGAAATTTGCATTCTAATTAAAAATATCACATAAAATAGACACAATAGTTTCAGATACTACCTCCATCTCTTCCATACTTGAAATCATAATAATCTTCCTAGAAGGTTACTCAAATCTTTAACTATATTATGGATCAAATCTTTCAATCCAGGACTCAAAAGAAGGTTACTCACATTGACTTTTGATTTTTGCATCAATATTTATTAATGTAAACCTCATTTTCAAAGGATTGATTTTATCATTATAAAGGATCTCAAACTTATCAGCTACCAAGTATAATATCTCATTCATGGTGTCATCATTGTATGGTAAAATTTGCAGATTAAAATCCTCAAAATATTGCTCAACCATGAAGCAACCACTAGTTTAATTTCCTTTGCAAAGTGTTTCAACACTTATGGTTTTCTAAAGGTGGACCATCATAAATTAACAACACCCATAATTTAAGACCTTTTAGCTCCCTTCCTTTAGTGATATTATAAACCATGGATGGAATTGTACTCAATTAGCTATTTCCCCGATTCAGTTTCATCTATTCCAGCTCTCTTACTACAGTTTCTAAGACCACCAAAGGTCTCTTTCTTTGAGATGACTTGGGAATAGGTAGAATTGGAGGACTGGGTCAATTTGCAATGAATAGTTTACCCAATTGACTTGTTCCCCAAATATTTTACATCCCAGACCTAATTTTATCTCAGGGAATTATTTTTTAAAATTTGGTGACCCTATTGACTAAATTTTTATTTTTTAGCCTTAAAAATTATAGTATAACATGAAACATAAGAACCTCATTTTTACATCATGATACATTAAAAGACATAAATAAGAAACTCCAATAACTCAAGCAAGTAGATTTTCTAAGGCATTTCAAACTTTCATCGAGCATTCAATATTTAAGGATTCATTTTGTGCATTTATTCTTGAGGATCTAGCATATTGTTGGCTTTCAAAGAAAGATATCTATATTGAGGACTCATCTTCTTTTTCATTGATACACATTTAAATCCACATATCCATGATCTAGTTTTGGTCGATTCATTGGATTTGCGGAGGTTTCCTACGTACATCATTATAAATTCAATGTCTATAATAAACAAGCATTAAAAATCATTACTAGCATATATTTTTTCAAGAATTCTTAACTGTGTGCAAGAAAATCATAGCTGAATTATGACAACATATCTCAAAACTACTTACAGATGCACTTTCAACAAAGTTTTGTTGACTTTTCTTTGGTGTCCTAGAAACATGTTAAATTCGTTGTGATTATAAAATATAGGAAGAGGATTTGGAACCTAGATAATGGAAAAGTAATCAAACCATCTCTACCCTAGGCCATTAAAACCAAACAAAATAGAAGCACACTCTAACCCCAATAGTTAGAGTCCCACCCAGAACCTACAAAAAGATAAAATTAATCAAAACTATCCATGTTCTCTAAATAGTTTAACCATCCATACTTAAAAATAACTTAAGCCTAAACTTTAAACTACTAAGCTTGCACTAGTTCCATGCTCAAAGATTTGCTACCCCAACAATAGTGGGGATAAGCATGGTAATCAGTTAACATAAACCTCGACATGATTGAGAGTTTATAGAAATGTTTGTACGACAACACATACAATAAGAAATGTATAGTAAACCAAAAAAAAGTTCCAAAAACAAAGGAAAAGAAAGTAAGAATGTTTAATGTTCTCCCAATCTTCATTGAGATACTTGATCTCTTTAGTCCAATTCTCAATCTTGGTGGCACTCTTTATCTCCTTGTAATTATTTTCCTTGGCTTGGCTTTTTTTTTTTAAATTTATCTTCCCATTAATGAACCCAAACATGACATTTCTCATCATTTCTTTCTTCACTTTGCAAATGGAGGAAACAACCACCCCCAATTTACAATCGCTAACTATGATTTTGAACTATTTATTGATCTTTTTAATTTTCTCAATTATTTCATCAAATTTATTATCACACTCCTTCTTGAAGTATTCCAAGTTCCTTAAGGTCTTGGAAAGGGAGTTCATCATTTGTGCAACCTCAATTTTTTCACTAATCTTAATCCCTTCACCTTTTGTAATGCCTAAGTCCACCACCACTTTTGTATCTTAAGGAAAGTGAGTTTTATCATCAATTTATTCTAGTTTTATATTGATATTAGCTTCATTTGAGGAGAAAAAACTATCTGTCTCCTACCTTTCTTGCACTTTTGTATCTTCCATCTTGTCTACCATTTGGGAATTCTGAGAGTCCTCCTTGCTTTCTTCCTTATAACTCTTCCCTTTTTTTATTTTTCAACCTCATGGATCTTCTCTTCCAAGAGCTAGAGTTCCCCTAATGCCTTTTGAAGTACATAGCTCTCTCCTCCTCATTAGACAAATTTCCCTCCCCATAAATTTTATTGATATCAATGACATCTTCTACCATTTTCCTTTCTGTAGGGATACTAGTAGGGTTGGATTTTGCAAAAGTATTTTTTTTCTAGTTGGGGGCCTCAATTAAAAGGGATCGTTCCAAATATACATAAAAAAATTCTTAGTTTCAGAGGGATGATTGCTATCCAAAATTTTAGGTGACTCCTTTTGGGACTTTTTATCAAATTTTTCTTTGATAACCACTAAGGAATTAGGATCCTTATGTGTTCTAGGATTATTTATGGGCAGAAGGCATCTACCCAAACCTAGGTGGTGAGCTTGAACATGGTGATAAAGGAAAAAAATGAGCCCTCAATGAATAGGAGGGTTTTCTTCGAAGACAATGCTATTGACCATTGAGGAAAATAGGAAGAATGAATTGATAACTTTCTTCCCACGTTTAAGCATATTAAGTAGTAGAAAATGATAGCCATGATAGGTCATGTAAAAACCTTCAAGAGTTAAATACTTGATTAACTAGCAACAAATGGAATGAAAATGGCTAGTGGGAGAGAGCCTATCATACACATTTCCAATAATAAATGTAGACCCTCCTTAACAAAATATCCCAAAATTTCTTTATTCTACTCTAAATCTTAACAATTTATGAGTTCAACACATTTTAGCAGGCCTCCCATGGTGTTCTCCTTTCCAAACAACTACTTAAAATTCTAAGGAACCAATTTTAGATTAACAATACTTTTCTTTGCAATATTACTCATCATGGAAACTTCTACCAACAATTGAAGATTATGGATATTATTGAAGAACTTAAAGGGCATAGAAGGAAATTTTGTTTTCAAATAAGGGTGATGCAAAAAATAGACTGTAGGAGTTGTTAGATTTTCAAATTATGTCACAAATCTTACTCTCAACCCTTGTACCATATTGCTTCACATAGCTAGGTCTTTTTCTAATGTTGATGTGATAGATGTAATAAATCATGATGTGCATGTATAGCCTTGGTTGAGATTAGAATTTTCAACTTGTCTCCATGAATACTTGACATTGGTATTATTAACCACCTTGGAAAAAAGAGGTAAAGATATGGGGTAGGATTCACAGAACAAATATTGATTAGAGAAGTAATATGAGAGGTACTTTTTGGCTTCACATGATTAAAATAATTATTAATGCATATATTGAACTTAATGCTCAACAAAGGCACATTTAGATCATATCTTTTAATACTCTTAGAAAATGAACTCTGATGATTCAATAGCTTGATGATCGACCTGTCACCTTTGGTATTTATATTACATGCCATGATATATTTTATCATCATTTAAAAAAAATAGAATTAACTCTTGTGTGCACTCCTTCTAAGCCACCATCTTTCACTCCTCATAGTTTAGTCCCCAAGTGGTCAAATATTTGTAGCTTTATCCCCTTCTCGAAGGGTGTGTTTGATAATTTAACTTTGTTAAAGGATAAGAGCTGTCTTCTACAATCATTTATAATCATGACAATTCTCCAAGTGAAATTAATTTTTTTAGAAGTAAATTTATAATTAGCTTTAAGTATCCTTCCAACTCAACATTATCCACTTCTAAGCCCTATAGGGTTTTAATACCAAACCACATTGCAATGGCCTCAATATAGTTGTTAGACTTAATTCCTAGCAACTTCATGAAGCCAAGAATTATTTCACCTTTGTAGTCTCTGATAATTCCTTCTACTTCAACAACACCATGATTACCTTTACAACATATGTCCACATTAAATCTTATTCACCCCCTTTCAAGAGAAATCCAATAGCACTTTTTTCTTTTCTATATCTTCTGCTAGTTAATATCTATCAAACTTTGATTAATGTTCTAGTTTTGTTTTAACCTTAGGTCTAGCGGACTAGGGAACTTGAAGCTCTTAGGGAAGTAAGCATGATTTTTACTTTATCTAATGATATTTTTTACTATGTGGAAAGTGAAGACAACACCCCTCTTTTTGTCTCTAGAGATCCTCTTGTTGGTTTCTTTCCAAACACACCAGCTAACAATAGGAAGAATCAATTCCCAAGTATTAACAAAGATAGGTAAGAGAAAGGAGAAACAATCCATTGAATCATTAGATCATTAATAGTTTTGGGGAGCACCATGAATACATGACAATCATTGAGCACTAGATTGTAGATCTCAACTATGAAAGGGTAGTGTAACAATATATGATTGATAGACTCAGCATCCTTTTGACATAGAGCACATTTGTTAGCTATGTTTAGACCATGTTTAGATAGATTGTCAAGCATAAGGATTTTTCAGTGAGCCACTTCCCACTAGAAGCAATTTATTTTAGGTTGTAGATTATGAATTCAAACTTTCTTCCATAATTTGTCTCTCACAAGATTGTCTTCTTGCATCTTGTAGGGAAAACTAACTGAGAAGAGATTGTTTCTATTATATCTCCAGATCCATTTATCTTCTTGGAATTTTTTTAAGAGACTACGGTCAAGGAGCCTCTTCTACTACCTCTTCTAATCAAGCCTTTGGTTTTCAATATGTTCTAAAGGATAGATCTACCATTAGAGTTATTCTTACTGAGGTATAGATGAGAAGGACCACAAGATACGTATTTGACCTTTAAGGTTTTAGACTAATCTTTAGCTCCTTCTAAGGTTAACCAATCCAATTTAGAGACTAAAGCTTTTTTTATACTTTTAAAATTCATGATACCAATGCCTCAATTTTCTTTGGATTTACACACTTGATTCCAGTTGAAAAGGGTCATCTTTCTCTTTCCCTCCACTCAAAACCATAGGACTTTTTTTTTAATTTTATCCAAGGAATATCCCACCTTCATAGGCATTAAGGAAAAGGATGTAAGGTACATTGGGATGAATTGGAGGAAAGCTTAAGGAGAAGAAGCTTACCCCAAAACTTATAAATTTTCCTTTCCATCCAACCTATTTGTTTTGGAATTTTTCAATGACATTATTCCAATATAGGATACTAGGTTTCTCTAGTGAGAAGGGAAGGCCAAGATACATAGCTAATAAATATTAGATTTGGCATTTTTCTTTGAATTTTTTGCAGCATATTGAAAAATAAAAGTTTACTCTTATAAAAGTTGATTTATTGACCAAATAACTTGGCATAGTTAGCTAACAGGGACTTCCAAGCATTTTCTTTAGATAAGATTGCTTCTCCAAAAGGACCTTATCATCCATGAATTTCTCATGAGTAGACAGAAAAATATTAGAGGCATCTTTAACACCAGAAATAAAGTTTGAGATCTTGAGTCCTTTCAAGTTCTCACTCAAGACATCTACCACAATAATAAATAGATAGGGAGATAAATGTTACCCTTGTCTAAAAACCTTGAGGGAGTACCATCGAAAAGAAGAACATGAGACATGGAGGTAACACAATTCATAATCATCTTGAGGGATTTTCTAAGAAAACAAAATTTAGAACTAGCACTTTTTCAAGGAAAGACCATTTCACCCTATCATAGGCTTTAGAAGTATCGAGCTTGAGAACATTACCAATTTGTCATTAGAATTAATAGAATGTAATATCTCATAAGTAGAAATGACTGCATCCATAATATTCCTCCCACCAACAAAACCTTTTTTATTTTTTAGATAGATTTATCCAGGATCAGCTTCATTTTGTTCACTAAGACTTTAGCTATAATTTTGTAAATAGTATTGCAAAGACTGATAGGATGAAAGTATTCCATATAGGTGGGGTCGATTTTTTTAGGAACAAGCACAATGTAAGTTTGATTAGTCTTATTCACCATTTTCCTATTCTGAAGAAGTGACAAGACAGTTTGAAAACATCATCCCCAACAATATCCACATATTCCTGGTAGAACATGTAGGGAAACCCTTTAGGACACATAGATTTGGAACCTTGGAAGGAAAAGGTAGTGCATCCAACTTCTTCTTTGTTAATCATTTTAGGCATAGTAGTATTGTCCATTAGGAGACAAGCATAGGAATGCATCCTAATAGGTCAAAGGGGTTATCAGCTCCATCATCAATAGCCCTCCTTTCACAAAAATATTTTATAGCTTTAGTGTTTATGTCATCTTCCTCTTAAACCCCCACATTATTGGCAAATTTAAGAGATTTGATTAAACTTGTACTCATGTTTTTGAATAGTAACATGGAAGAATCTAGTATTCTTGTCACCTTCTTTGAGCCATTAGATCTTGGATTCTTTTTTCTAGAAGTTGTTTTCCTAACTAGAGATGGAGAGCTATTGGTCCTATAAGATCTTTCCAATTTTTTAGAGTCCAGATCATCTGGATTATCCTCCACTTTCTTCTAAGAAACCATTAGTTTACCTTCTAAATCCTTTTTCTTATCAAAGATGTTACCAAAGGATACTTTGTTTCATTTATAACCTTGTCTCTAATCACTCCCAAATTAAATTTTAAATTAATCAAGGGAAAAGACTTGGCCCTATTTTTCCACCATTTATCTATCAAGTGTCTTATTTTGTCATTGAATTGCTACATAATTTCAAATCTAAAAGGGCCAAAGATTATTTTTCATGCTTTCAATTCAAGGAGAATAGCATAATGGTCTGACCCCATTTGTGGTTTGGCTTCCAAGGTGAAGTCAACAATATTACTCCTATTAGAACAAAGAAAAAACCTATCCAATCTAACCTAGATAAGACTTCTCCCTTATCTCCTATTGGACTAGGTAAACTTCAACCCTTTAAGGTCTAGATCCATCAACCTAGTAGATTTGAAGAAATCTTCCAAGTCTACCATACTATCAAAGAAATCTTTAGATCCACATAGTTTCTTTGAAGGATAGATAGGAGTGTTGAAATCTCTAGCTATCATCAATCTAATGTCTTGACTATTTGTCATCAGATTTTCAAGGAAATCCCATTGTTTCTTTCTTTGTCCTCTTGAGTTTCAAGAGTAGATGTTAACCATATTCCAGTACCATCCATTAATAATATCATGAAAAGCTAAAATAATGGAGACTTTCTCATTTAAGTATAAAAAAATGCACGTTATTTTGTTCACATTCAACTCAACCATCATCCCTCTAGAAGTATTCTTGGACTTGTGTGAGAATGAAGAGAAACTAGGCCAAATGTGGAACATTCCCTTGTCCAAATTATCCTTATTCATCTTTGTTTCTTGAATGAGAAACATATCAACCTTGGATTTAAGTAAGGAATACTTCAATATATGTTTCATAAGGTGATTGTTCATTCCTCTAACATTCCAATAAAATATTCTAAGCATAGAAAACTAAGGGGAAATCACTCAAAATTTCAAACATACAATAACCCAACAATAAGAAAGCCAGATTAAAACCCTATGGGAGTTGTTTTTCCTTCCAAAATCTTCTAGAAGGTTCCCTTTCCTTTAGTTCCTCCTAAAACCCTATGGTGTCTACTCACTTTTCTATCTCTACCAAAATCAAATTCATTTTTATTCTTATTTTTCTTGTCTATCACTATCCATTCCATCTCTTCAATCAAATCTAAATCATAATACACTTCTTAACCTAATCCTAGCTTAAGAGGAAAGATTTTACTTGTAGCCATTTTTGAGGGATCAAGTCCCCTAGTGGACCCGCCAAAAGAGGAAGTTTTGTATGGATAACCACCAAAATACATGATGTTTCTCTAGTAGGTTGATCTTGGATGGGGGGCTTATCACCCCAACACATCTAGAGAACAATGTTCGGGAAGCCCTCGCTGACTTTTCAAAGATTTTTCACTAGGTTGGGGTTAGTAGAGAACCACTGCACCTATTTGAAGGACTATCAATCCACTTGGTAATCGTGAGAATGCTACGGCCATTGTTCTCAAAACCTAGATTAAATTGAGGCATTATAGAAGGAATGACCTCCTTCTAAACCTTGGAATCTATGCTTTGGGATATATCCATACCCCCTTCCTCTAAAGGACCACCACAAGGGTTTTCCATGTTCTTCGAAGGAAATAGATCTAGATTCCCAACCCTTTTATCTAGGATATTTGAAGGAACCCCAAGCTTAGCCAGTTGGGTAGTATAGGTCACATTTCAATGTGCAAACCTTTTGCACTTTATGTAGAATTTCTTTTTCTTTTTCATAGTATAGGGGTTGGACATAGAACCCTAGCTTGGATTCAATAATTACCTCTAACAGAAGTACTTAATTCACTATCACATTAACACACATCTTGGCAAACAAGAGGCAGGATTTTTCTGGGTGACCTTTTCAACTTCCACTGATGATCCACAGGAGTAAAAAATACCTTTAAGGAGCCCTAACAACCTTACCCATGTAGGAGCATGAGCTCCCAAATCAATAGAAAGATCCAGCTTAGGTTTCCACTTACTAATATTAAGGATATTTCTCAAATATAGACCCAATGACCATGGAAAATTCCTAAGAACATTGGAGAGATCCTACTAGAATATGAACTAGAACACAAACAAGCCATTAAACAAGGCATTAATTTTAATGCTACCATTTAAGGACTAGGTTGAAGCCACCCATTTCCTCAACCTTTTGACCAAAGATTGGAACAGTGGAAAATTTTCCACAAGAGTGATCCCTAAACCATTGACCATTTCATCAATGATCTCATCTAGAACATAAATCATATGGCCTAAGATCAAGCAAGGGATTTTAAACTTGGGAGGAGGGGATGTGGAGATACCCAAAACATTTTCTATAAACAAGCCACTAGAAATAATTGGAATAATGGTATTAACTCCAGGAGGAGGAGTTGAGCTGGGAAAGACATGGCCCCAAGGGTTTACAACAAAAAAAGGGAAACCTAGGAAACTATCATGGCCAACCAAAAGAGGCATAATTTTAGATTTCTAGTGTTCTACTTACTTTGTTTTAAAGTATTTGGACACATTTTTTCAAGGTTGATGTGTTCCTAGAGCCCTAAGAAAAACATCATTTTCTTGGTTTTATGTTGTGATCATGAATCTATAGTTACAAGTTCTTTCATAGGTTTAGATCAATATTTTTGGAGCAAATAGGTAAATTCCTCCACACATTTTAAGGTGAGTACTTTATCATTCATTTTACTTTTTAGTCTATACCTTTTTTCATATCTTAAATGGTTTGATTGAATATATGTAGCACCTACATATTGTTAGGAATATGGGTTTGGTTAGCACTTCGATATCTTGGTTATTTTTTGTATCCAAGATAAATTTTGTGATTGATGTCAATGTATATTCTTGAGTTAATGACATAAAGAGGGTTTTACCATCATACAAGATTATTAGATCAAAAAAGTAGACATGAAAGTATTGGAAATATAAGAGGAGTAACTGAGAGGAGAGGGGTCAATTAGTTACTACTAAAATAAATCCTATAGATTCCTTGGATGTCAAATAAAATTTAGAAATATAAAACTGATTAGTACTGATACTCGACAAGGATACAGAAATTGTTGGAACTCAATAAATGCAAAATGTGATTAACTTAGAAGATCGTTAAGATATTGTTAGTAATTAACTTGCAAGAATGAAAGAAATAACATGAACACATATGACACTAGGATTTAACATGGAAACCTAATTTGGGAAAAACCACTAAATGTAACTAGTTACTATTTTTAATTCTTCTAAAGTGAGCCCTGTTAGGAGCCAACCCTATTAAAGGTTACAAATACACTATTATGTGTGACCCTATTAAAGGATTGGATCACCTTGTTAGGAGTGGCCTTGTAAGAGGTCTTCAAACAATTCAATGGAATTGCCACCTTGTTAGAGGATTTACAAATGGCCGTTAAACCAACTTTGTTAAGAAATTTTAGATCACTGCTACAATGATTAGAGAGTAACAATAAAATGAACTAATTGTGATGCAACCAAATTTCTGATTATAAAACTCTATTCTAGCTTATACTTGATCCTTCTTGATTGAATAACACTTTTCTTGTCCACAAGGATAACTACTTATTCTTCAAGTTTGCTTCCTCTCTTCTTATCTCTTTCAATTCATTCAACTTGCATCCTTTAAAATCATGAATTGACCTTTTACTTATACCTTCCAAACTATCAAGTTAGCTCAAATAAAAATTAGAATAACCAATATTCATTATCATAGTCAGCTATAATCTATAGGTAAAATAATTAAGCTTTACATGCCAAAAGAAGAAAATCCTTTGGTAGCCAACCCGACTTAGTAGAAAATGATTTTGAAGCAATTTCCTATGTTAACCAACACAAGCTAAGTTAACATTGAAAATTTACAAAATTCCTTTGGTAATCGAGTGAACTCAGTTAATACTAGCTTGAACTTACAAAATTCCCTTTGTTCACCAAGTTAGCTCAGTTAACACTCTTTTCTACATAAATTTCTTCATCACTTGAGTGAGCTCGATAGATACTACCTTATATATAGAGTAGACTCGGGAACACTTGGTAGACAAAGAAAACTGTTTTCACTGACCAAGTGAGGTCGGCATGCATTGACTGTCAACTAATATGACATTCGTGTAACATCAAAGACAACCCACAATTAATCAATTGTATCCAATAGAAACAAGTTAAGCTATGTGAGTTTAGGATTATGTTGATAGATGAGTATAGATTCTAATTATATGTTATGTTTCTTTTGAGTAGTGACTAAATTATAGTTTATTTGGTTAAGCCTTGTAGCATACTAGTATGTAGGAAATATTATCAAAGACTGATGTTGGAAAATTGTTGGTATCTTATCAACTAAGTAGAATCAAGGATAGTGATTTTGGATTCTCATTAAAGACATGCTTTTGAATCTATGACCATGTTAGAAAATCTTAGAGATCATTCTAGAGACATCAGGAAAGTAAAACATGTGATCAATATATTTTACTGGTAGCTAATCATGTTGGTGTGTTGCATTGATCTTATTGAGCAATATGTTAATCTTATTGTTATATATCAAGAAATTATTTTAATATCTATAATGATTCTTTACAAGATGTGTATGCATTAGTGAGGTTCTATACAATTGGTTATATATTGGGATAACACTAATAGTTTGACCTAACTAGTAATTTGGATAGGATATTTAAACAAAATACATTTTCTTGGTTAGATATTGAATAGTGATGATCCATGTATTGTATCATATATCTTATGTATGGTGATATAATAGGATCTCAAAGGTTGGATAATTAGAGAAGGGGAGAGATTGATATTGGTGAAGGGAAATGAGAGCATCCTAGAAATTCATTTGAGATCAATATGCACAACCTATATCCAATAGTCCATTGAACAATTTCTAATAAGAAAATACAATTGCATACTACTATGTCATAAAAGAAGAAATAGACATAGTTGATTTCCCACAATTAAAACCTTAAAGGAAAGTGATTGCAATTTACCGATCTAAATAAATTTCAGCACCATTATGAAATACTGATTATTATTCTACAATCATGAAACTAGAAGAATGAGACAAAATAGAGAACACAGATAGACATGGGGAAAATCTTTCCATGCAAAAACCCCACCCTCTAAACCATCAAGCTAATGTATTATTCAACAAGAAGTTACAATATATTTTCAGCCTTCACATGGAGATTTACATCTTGCTCCATTCTAGAGAAAATTTGATAGCATAACCCTATGCAAATAACTTCTTATCTCTCTCTCTCTCTTTTATTCTCTACAATAATGCTTGTACTTATAGAGTTTTCATGCAAGAGGAAATAGCTTCTAAAGCATCTACATTCAACGCATCTAGAAATTATTTTAGAAACTTCCTTATGCACAACCCTTGCATAAAAAAAATCATAAGAGAATAAATCACCAGAAAATAGAAGCTTTCTATTTTTCTACTCCAAGTATTTTCTTGTGGAAGAATCTAGCTTCATTTAGCAACTTTCCAAGAAAGAACAAATAAAGCAATAAAATGTGGTAAGGCTGAGTCACCTTATCCCAACAATCTTCCACTTGACAAAGAGTTTACAAGATTCAAACTAGTGAAACTATATAATCACAACCATCCATGAAACAACATAAATCATAGCATATGCTCTCATGCTCCAACTAGACACATGTCCAAATAACACAAGCATAAGATCCATGTGATAACAAAGGCTACACACAGTACCACCACTCCATTGCAGTCATGAGCTATACAGAAGCATCAAAAACATCGACTTCTTAGCCCAACAAAACTGTGAAGTCATCCTCCAGAAAACAAGATAAAACATCAGCTAGAACAAAAACCAAACTAATTTGTCCAATCCAACTAATAAACCCATGAGATTGAAAATAACATCCACAGTAAATGCTAACCCATCTAGTCACCCATACCTCAAAGGTATCCTACACAAAAAAACTCCTTCCAACAACATAACCAACCCATAAACTGCAACCTTAAGCTCTATGTGCAAACCAATCAATGAAGATCAAATGCATACAAGAACTCCCATTGCATGGGTAACGAAAAATCTAAAAAATCAAAAGCATACTAAGTCTACTAATAACAACACAAAGAAAGTGCAATCATGTAGTACTAAGGACCATCCATAAAGATATGCAAATCTTGTAGCAAAAGTACTGCAAGAAACATCTCTCTTATCCAGTCTCCACAACTCTCCCATGTTCTCCACATCCAACAAAGAAGAGAGATAAAGGAACCACCTTGTCATCACAAAAAAAAAGAAGTACAAGTGATAACAAATGACCACAAAAGAGTGACCACCATGGCTCCAACAAGTCTCAAAATCAATGTTATGTAAACCAAAACATCCAAGAAGATAACCAAGACCAAAGAAAGAAACCGCAAATCATAAGCATGTAGCATGTCCTTCTACAAACACTTCTAAATGTCAATTGTGCCAAGGATAATCTCCTTCACAACCCCAAGAGAAAAGCCATGACAACATCCAAAACTATTCAGACTCAAGAGATCAAACATAACGTGATATCATGAATCTACATGGATGTAAGCCTCTCAAAGAAGGTCAAATGACCCCATTTCCCATTTCATGAAATTAGCCCACTAACATCTCATATTGTCATCATAAATGAAAGTACACCTCAAGGAGATAATAATGTTATCCATCTCTCACAATGAATCCTCCCAAACCATCTAATTGTAGCTCAAGATCCATGAATATGAAAGAAAAAGATAAAGCACCTAAAAGTAACATTGGGCAATACCTCTCAACTGATAAACTATCGAGTAGACCAAGAGTAGGGAATGAGAATGCTCCTTCAAAATATGCAATTCACCCTATGACTTATCCAAGAACAATATCCTCATAGGTCTTTATTGAACTCACATCCAACAAAGGTGTAGGCTCCTTGGACTTTTTGTTGAAATCTAATCAAGAGTATACATCTCAATAAGATGTATCTCATCTAAGATAACTCTAGCCTCACCTAAGTCTCCATGTATCCACAAGCACCTGTAATCAATCACTCCATGCAAAACTCCACTGCAACATAGCATTGTCATGAAGTATCAAGCAAATGATCAAAGTACTCAATACCAAGAAACTAAAGCAAGATCAATTTCAAAGCTCCAACCATGGAATCATGAACATAAACATCACATCATGATCTAAACTATCTCCTCCAAAGAGATAACATGCTTCATGTGATTATATCAAATAATAACATAAACAACATCTCTATCAATGACTCCTTGAATCCTAAAGAAGTCAACATCTCCAAACATATGAAGATACCATCTCCAACTAGTGAACCAACAAATGTGAAAGACCCTTTTGCAGCAATAGGATCTAATGCATCCTCCAACATCTACAACACTAAAGAAGATCATCCATTAGGTTGCCATATGATGGAAAAATATAGCCACTACCAAAGCTCCCATTGAAATGTGATGCCGAGCTATCTGAGCATATGACACACCATCCTCCAAATTTGAAAATCTTCCAGGCCCACACATCACATTGGGTGAAACCAAGATATCAACACTAAGGAAATTCACCATGTTTTAGGACTCCATAACTGACTATCCAAGTACTCAAATATCAACCATCCTCTCTCTCAAACCAACCACAAATGCACAAGTGACCATAAACAAGGCTAGCTAACAAGTTTGCACCAACATTGAATCAAATCTGGTGGATATAGACAGTCCACATCCAAGTCACCCCATTGCAATTAAATTGGTGGCCTACCCACCTGATTGCATAACTTGTAGATTTGATCATTGTAACATGCAAACCCACTATCACATTAGTGACATATGCAGATGAGATCAAATAGAATAATCATGTAGACAACAAGACTTAAACACCAGATCAAGAACAAATCTGATTTGTCAATTATGTCTACATTAAGCACCATAGCCTAGGAATCCAACAAAGCATCACCATAGAAATGCTAAGTGAGTGATCACATACCAACATCTCAATGCAGAGAAAGAAAAACACCTTGTCTCACCATGCACAAAGAATGCATGCATGTAGAACTACAACTATCTCATCAGGTACCACTCTAAAGGAACAAAAGTCTAGAAAATAGCTCTTCAGTAGATCCACAAAAAACTACAAGTTCTTATTTCAGCATGCAAAACCTGCAAAAACATTGTGTTTATGAACAACCATGCACATCCACACCCACTTCTCATCTGGAGACTCAAACTGTGAAAAAATATCAAACAACTAAATCCAGAATAATGGATTATCATAGATGAACATCACCATAGATTTTTTAGGAAAATTTATAAACCCCTTAGATCCAACAAACAAGAATCCAACCCATGCATGTATAAAAATCCAAGAGGAAAACATAGTACTAGAACTCTAGGCCCACTTGTAGACCAATCCCACAACTACTACTAGTACATGCATCTGAGAGAGATAGGCCATCCAGAAGCTTCCAGATCATCCAATGATCAACTAGGCCATCTAGAAGCTTCCAGATCATCCAATGATCAACTTCATAGCCTCTATGCATTCTAGGTAACAAAAGAGACACCGTTAAATACCCATGCATCAAGAATTATTTTCCTGTCAACCAAGAGCTCCAAATCAATGTCATTTCAACATGATCAACTCTATTTTCGCTGTCTTCACCATCCTTCAAGAAATGTCTATTGTCTCCTAAAAGAATAAATAGACTGCAAGACTTCCACTCATCAAAGGATTAATTATTAGTCAATTTATTCAAAACAATTTCTTTAATCTCTACAATTTAAGAAATCTTAACAAAAGAAATACCCAAAACCAGAAACTTTGTCAATCCTCACATGCAAGAAACATGCAATTCACAATAATGGGATTTGATACCAATTGAAGGGAAATGAGAGCATCCTAGAACTTTATTTGAGATCAGTATGCACAACATATATCCAATAGTTTGTTGAACAACTTCTAATAAGAAAATACAAATGCATACTTCTATGCTATAAAAGTGAAAATAGACATAGTTGATTTCTCACAATTAAAACTTTAAAGGAAAGTGATTGCAATTTATAGATCTAAATAAATTTCAACAGCATTACAACATACAAATTATTATTCTACAATCATGAAACTAGAAGAATTAGATAGAATAGAGAACATAAATATATGTGGGGAAAACCTTTCTAGGTAAAAACCCCACCCTCCAAACCATCAAGCTAATGTATTATTTAGCAACAAGTTACAATACATTTTTAGCCTTCACATGGAGATTTACATCTTGCTCCATTTTAGAGAAAATCTAACAACATAACCCTATGCAAATCACTTCTCATTTCTCTCTCTTTTTTATTCTCTACAACAATGCTTGTACTTATAGAGTTTTCATGCAAGAGGAAATAGTTTCTAAAGAATCTACATTCAACGCATCTACAAATTATTTTAGAAACTTCCTTATGCACAATGCTTGCATAAAAAACAAAGCATAAGAGAATAAATCACCAAAAAATAGAAGTTTTATGTTTTTCTACTCCAAGTCTTTTCTTGTGGAAGAATCTAGCTTCATTTAGCAACTTTCTAAGAAAGCACAAATAAAGCAATAAAACGTGGTAAGGCTGAGTCAACTTATCCCAAAAATTGGTACATGGTTTTGAGCTTCAAAGAAACTATGTAAATTCCTTCATCACCCGAGTGAGCTTGGTAGATATTGCCTTCTATACAGAGTAGACTCAAGAATGCTACATAGAAAGAGAAAACTATCTTCACTAACCAAGTGACCTCGGTATGCATTGACTATCAACTGATATGACATTTGTGTAACATCAAAGACAACACACAATTAATCAAATTTATCTAGCAATCTCCCTCTTTGGCAATGATGGCAACACAACATGTCATATCACAATGAAATTTTGAGAACAAGACTCCCTCTATTAGAAAGTTTCTCCCTCTTTGATTTTACAAAGAAAACTTCTCCCATAGTATTCTCCCTCTATGAATTCGAGCTACTTAACTTCTCCTTTTTCAAATTACAAATTTTCAAATATTATAGTAAACTTCTCCCTCTTTGACAACACATGTTAAAGACAATTCTCATTAGTGTCAATATACCTTGAGTACAGATTCATCTGCAATATGCCCTTATCAATACTACATCAATTGATTGATATTTAGTGAATTTTAGATAGGGTAATGACTCCTAGCTTACCTCTTAGATACAAAAATGCATCCTTAGGTAATTGCTTGGTGAATATATTTGCAATTTATTCTTTTGTATGCACATATTCCAATTTTATTTCTCTGTCATGTACTAATTCTCTTACAAAGTGATATTTTATAACAATGTGCTTTGTTTTGGAATGCATCACTAGATTCTTTGATATGTTGATTGCACTGGTGTTATCACAATACATGACTATTGGCTCTTTGATTTCAACCTTCATTCCTTCCAACAATTGTTTGAACCAAACAATGTTAGAGCAATTTACTGGTATAGCCACATATTCTACTTTTTTTGTAGATTGAGATGTGCAATTTTGCTTCTTGCTTGTCCAAGATATCAGCCTTTTACCAAGAAAGAATGCTCCACCACTAGTACTTTTTCTATCATCAAGATTTCCCACCTAATCAACATTAGTAAATTATTTTAAGTCAAGGTTGCCTCAAGTATGTACCATAAGCCATAGTCTTCAGTACCTTTCAGATATCTTAAGATTCTTTTATTGCCATCATGTGGTTTTCTTTCAATTTTGCTGAGAATCTTGCCACTATCCCAACTGCTAAGGCAATATCAAGCCTTGTATATACTACATACTATAATTTTCCAATCATTGATCTATATAAGGTCTAATCTACTTCTTTGGATTCATCATCTTTGGTAAGATTAATTATAGTACACATGAGGGTTCCAACTAGTTTTGAATCTTTCATTCCAAATTTCTTGAGTATCTCTTTGATATACTTAGATTGAGTGATATAGATACCATTTTTGTCCTATTGTGTCTACAATCGAAAAAATAATTTTATTTCACCAAACATGGACATTTCAAATTCTTTATTCATTTATTTTGAGAATGCTTTGCATAAGTCATCATTTCTTGTGAATAGAGTATCGTCAACAAATATTTCTACCAACACAATCTTCATATCTAGTCCTTCCTTGATATAAAGACTAATGTTATCATTTGTTCTTTGAAAACCAATCTGTATCAAATACTTATGTAATCTTTCATAATAGACTCTAGGAGCTTGTTTTAGACCATATAGGGCTTTGTGTAATTTTCAGATCATGTCCCTTTTTTCAGGATCAACAAAATCTTTTGGTTGTTCAATGTAGACTTCCTCATCAAGAATTCCATTCAAGAATGTAGATTTAACATCCATCTAATATACTTTGAATCCTTCGTGAGTTGCATATGCTAGTAAAGTCCTAACACCTTCTAATCTTTTAGTAGGGGCAAAATTTTCACCATAATCAATACCTTCTTTTTCAGAATAGCCTTTACATACCAATCTTGCTTTATTTCTTGACACTTTTCCATCTTCATTTAGCTTATTTCTGAATACCCATTTTGTACCAATCACATTTTTATCTTTGGGCATAGGAACATGAGTTTAAGTTTTACTCTTTTCTATCTATTCTATTTCTTCATTCATAGCCTCAATCCAACTTTCATTTTCAAGTGCATCCTTAACACTTCTAGGTTCAAATTCAACAAGTAAACATGTAGCTTATAGTTTGCTTCTTGCCATTGTTCCATTTGATTTGTCTCCAATGATCTAATTAGGTGCATGATACCTTTTAACATATTTAGCCAATAAGGTTCTTTCACTTTTAAATTAATTGTAGTGTCTTCATTTTGAATCTCAACTTCAGGCTCAAGTCCTTCTATATGTGGCTTGGGTCCTTCAAACTTGGTATACACTAACTCGGTAACCTCTAATTGTGACTCGGATCCCTATGACTTGGTTTGCACTTCCTGCAATTTGGTAACTATTGGAGACTTGGGGAGCTTGAGAGATGAGCTATCCTTTTTGTCAAATATGTTTTGCAATGTATTGGGTTCATAGTAAACAAAAATCCTACAATCTTTTGGTTCCTTTTTAATTTCCTCTTCACTCTTTTTTGCAAAGTTATCAATCCTTACATGTGCAATTTCTATGATTTTGTGAGTGGACAAATTTAGACATTTGTATGTTTTACTTATGCAAGAATATCCATGAAATATACCTTTGTCACCTTTACATCAAGTTTTTCTGTTCTAGATTCTTTCAAGATATAACATTTGCTGCCAAATACTTTCAAGTAACTTACATTGGGTTTGTAGCCATACCGTAGTTCATAGGGAGTCTTGTTTGAGTCCTTCAACTAAACTCGGTTCAAAGTATGAACTACAATGCTGATAGGTTCCTTCCAGTATTTGATAGCAATATTCTTCTCAATCATTAGTGTCCTTGCACAATCCATGATGATTTTATTTCTTCTTTTAGCTATTCCATTCTACTCAAGAGTACTAGGGGCTAATACTTGTCTTTTAATTCCTCTTTCAATGTAGAAATTGTTGAATTCATTTGAAATGAATTCACCACCTCTATCTGATCTTAAGCATTTCAATTTTTTTCTAGTTTCTTTTTTTACTCTAGCTAGACACCATTTGAATTTTTCAAAAGCTTCTAATTTTTCTTTCAGATACATAACAATCATCATTCTAGAATAATCATCAACAAAAAGAATTAAATTTTTTTCTCCACTATAACTTTTTATTCCAATGGGTCCACATAAATCAGTATGCACAATTTCGAAGACATCTTCCAACTGATAGTTTTTTCTCTTAAAACTAGTTTTTCCCATTTTACAAATTTGGAAATTTTTGCATAATCTAAGATCAAGTTTCTTCAAACTAGGTATACCTCTTACTCTTTTGAGTTTTCTTATCTTGACCATATTATCAAAGTTTACATGACATAGCCTTCTATGCCATAACCAGCTTTCTTCTACTTGAGAAATAAAACATGAACAATCACTAAGATCAAGATAAAATAGGTTACCTTTTGTTTGCCTACCTGATCCAATCAAATTTCCTTTGTTATCCAACAGTATTGCCTTGCCATTCATGAACTCTACCTCAAATCCAATGTTGTTTAACTATGCCACACATAGTAAATCATGTATTAGTCCTTCAACCCAATAGGCATTGTCACATACAAGTTCATTGGTTAATGAGATACAACCTTTTCCTTTTATGAAACAAGGTTCATTTCTTCCAAACCTTACACTACCTCCATCATAGTGTTTAAAATGTTCAAACTTAGTTTTATCTCTAGTCATATGGTGAGAACATCCACTATCTATGATCCATGTGTCATTTTTACTAACATGAGAGACAAGTGCCATCTTATCTCCTTCATCATCAGATTCATCTTTTATAGCAACATACACTATCTCATCTTTACTGTTACCAAAATCTTTAGTCATAAAACAAGTTTTCTTACCTTTCTCTTTGTAGGATTTGTAACCTTTGAATTCCTTCTTGGCTTTGTACTTGTGGCTTTTCTTCTCTTCCTTGCCTTGTTTGTTTGGACACCTAGTAGCAATATGACCAATTTCTTCACAAGAGAAACAGATTAAAGGAATTTTACCTTTTTTACTTTCCTCTGCTCCTAGAATATTATTTTGCAAGTAGGGCTTAAACAATTTCAAGATCACTATCCAAAATTTCTTTAGTTTCTTCCTCACTTTCTAATTAATTGTCTTTTATTTTCTTGCCTTTTTCTTTGAGTGAGAGTTTAGCTTTAAATGTAGATTCATTATTCTTGGAAGCAAGAACATAGTTGTCAAAGTTATCTAGTTCAAAAGCTATTAATCTTCATACTAGGGTGTCCAAGCCTATCTTGTTATTTAGATCACATCTCTTTTCTTGAATAGTAGACAATCTGATTGTATAGATGGGAAGCAAAGTTCTAAGTATTTTTCTTACAATAATTTCTTCCTTGATTTCTCCTCCAGATGCTCTGATTGTACTAACAATGGTCTTATTTCTTTCCATGTATTTTGCAATGTTTCAATCTTCTCTCATTCTCATTTGATCAAATTGTCCTCTAAGGCTTTATGCTTTGACTCTTCTTACATTTTCATCTCCTCCATAGATTTCTTTCAATTTTTTCCACATATCAAAAGAAGTTTTATAGTCTTTGACCTCATCAAATTTAGCATAACTGAGAGCAAATGCAATATCAATCATCATGATGTTATGGTTCTTTTTCTCAACAATATCTTCAACTAATAATGTTCTAGTGGGAGTTTTGTATTCTTCATCAAGATATTTGCAGCCTGAATCACTAATGGTAGCTAGATGAAGCCTCATAAGTCCTTGCCATGCTTTGGAATCTCTCTTTTGTAAGACATCCTAATCTTTAGCTTAGGTCCTTGAAACCTTCTCTACAAGCACCAAAAGCTCTGATACTAATTGTTGAAAATATAAGAGGAGTACCTAAGAGGGGAGGGGTAAATCAATTGCTACTAAAATAAATCCTAGATCCCTTGTATGTCAAATAAAATTTAGACTAATAAAACTAATTACTTTTGATACTCGACAAGCATACAAAAATTGATAGAACTAAGTAAATGCAAAATGTGATTAACTTAGTAGATCTTTAAGATATTGTCAATAATTAACTTGCAAGAATGAAAGAAATGACATCAACACATACGACACTAGGATTTAATGTGGAAACCTAATTTGGAAAAAGCCACTAAATATAACTAGTTACCATTTTTAACTCTTCTAAAGTGAGCCCTATTAGGAGACAACCCTGTTAAAGGTTACAAAACATGCTATTAGATGTGACTCTATTAATGGATTTGATCACCTTGTTAGGAGTGGCCTTGTAAGAGGTCTTCAAACAATTCAGTGGAATTGCCACCTTGTTGGAGGATTTATGAATGGTTGTTAAACCAACTCTATTAAGAGATTTTAGATCATTGTTATAGTGCTCATATAGTAATAATGAAATGAAATGATTGTGACGCAACTAAATTGTTGATTACAGATCTCCATTCTAGCTTATACTTGATCCTTCTTGATCAAATAACACTTTTCTACTCCACAATGATAATTGTTTATCCATAAAGTTCACTTCCTCTCTTCTTACCTCTTTCAATTCATTCAACTTACATCCTTTGAAATCATGAATTGACCTTTTACTTATACCTTCAAAATTGTCAAGTCGGCTCAAATACAAATTAGAATTACCAATATTCATTATCATAGTTGGCTAGAATCAATAAGTAAAATAATTAAGCTTTACATGCCAAAAGAAGAACATCCTTTGGTTGTCAACCCATCTTGTTAGAAATTGACTCTGAAGTGATTTTCTATGTTAACCAATAGGAACTTAGTTAAAATTGCGAACTTACAAAATTCCTTTGATAACTAAGTGAACTCAGTTAATACTAGCTCAAACTTACAAAATTCCCTTTGTTAACTGAGTTAGCTCGATTAACAATCTTTTCTGCATAAATTCCTTCATCGCTCAAGTGAGCTCAGTAGATACTGCCTTCTATACAGAGTAGACTTAGGAATGCTCAGTAGACAAAGAAAGCTATCTTCATTGACCAACTGAGCTCAGCATGCACTAATTGTCAACTGATATGGCATTTGTGTAATATCAAAGACAAAACACAATTAATCAATTGTATCCAATAGAAACAACTTAAGCTATGTGAACTTAGAATTATGTTGATGGATGAGTATAGATGCTAATTATATGTTATGTTTCTTTTGAGTAGTGTCTAAATTATAGTTTATTTGGTTAAGCCTTGTAGCATACTAGTATGTAGGAAATATTATTAGAGACCAATTTTGGAAAATTGTTGGTATCTTATCAACTAAGTAGAATCAAGGTTAGTGAGTTTGGATTCTCATTAAGGAAATGCTTGTGAATCTATGACCATGTTAGAAAATCTTAGAGATAATTCTAGAGAGGTCAGGAATGTAAAACATGTGATCAATATATTTTACTGGTAGTTGATCATGTTGGTGTGATGGATTGATCTTATTGAACAATATGTTAATCTTATTGTAATATATCAAGAAATTATTTACTATCTATAATGATTCTTTACAAGATGTGTATGCATTAGTGAGGTCCTATATAATTGGTTATATATTGGGATAACACTAATAGGTTGGCCTAACTAGTTATTTGGATAGGATATTTAAACAAAATATATTTTCTTGGTTAGATATTGAATAGTGAAGATCCATGTATTGTATCATTTATCTTATGTATGGTGATATAATAGGATCTCGAAGGTTGGATAATTAAAGAAGGGGAGAGATTGGTATTGGTACATTGTTTTGAACTTCAAGGAAACTATATTAATTGGGTTGTAGTGTTGATCAGTTCAGTACATTAAATTTTGTATCCTTAAGATCTACTCTTCATTGTTGACTAAAGAAATTTTGGCAGTGGGTTTGGTTATCTTCCTATATGTCATTATGAGGGTTTGAACCTTCTAAAAGGCGTACATGGTCTCCTAACAAGGATATTTCCTTTAATAGAGGTTGTTGTAATGATTGTATTGTATTTGGATCCTAACAAGGTCTCATCATTTCTAAAGGAATTTTTATATTAGTAAAGTTCTATCTTGTTGTTTCTATCCCCACCAAGGCTTTTCCCTTGACAAAAGGTTTCCCTAATCAACAAATCATTGTGTCACTATGCATGGTTTACCTCTTGTTATAATTTATTATTTTGGTTCTTAAATTTGGATATAATAAGCTGGATATAAGTTTAATTTGGTCAAAAAATATTGAACACCCCAATTGTATGCATGGACTTTACTTTCTAAAAAAAATCTATTAGAGCATCATTGATTCAGATTATTTTCTTAAAGGCTTATATCTCCTACGATTCTTCCAAACACTAGTTTTGGGCCAAACATTAATAAAACTAGGGCTACTACAATCTTAAATAATAAAGAAGTCATTTGGGCCCTTGCTGAGTATTGTTGCAAGTACCCACACATTATATCTATTGCACAACAATTATCAATGACAAATTGCTATGCAAAATTATCTCAAATTGGATGAGTATTGAACATATTATCATAAGTAGAGAAGATTCTATGATGAAACCAACAAATTCTCTAGATTTTAATTAGAAACATAGACACGACAACATGATTAATCTACATATGGATCACATATCTCAATAAATTTTTGTGTTATCTTAACACACATTTCTTTGTTATCAACATAGACCTTTTAAATACACCTTGGGTTAAAAGAAAGAAAATATCAATATATTCCATCACAAATCTATCATTTTTTGAAGATTGATGATTTCATACTGATTGGTATGGGCTAGCCTTGAACATCAGACACAAAGGAAAAATTAGCTTGGTAGAAAAAAGGTCAATTTTGATTATTTAACACTTTCAGTCTAAGAATTATGTCTTAGTATGTGGTGTTTAAATAGTCCACTTGTTATCAACAACAATTACAAATGATTAAGAAAATTCCATCACATAAGGTCATTAGTCAGATTTGCATAGCCGAATAAGTATCTCATTCATCTTAAAAACAAGAACAAATAATTAAGATATCATATAATTTACATCACCTTAGCCCAATGCCTATTCAGTTTGTCTAATTCAACAATGAGAATTTGACAATAATAGACTCTTAAGATGAGTAGATCTAGGCATCCATTAAGTGCATTAAGTGTGTGTCATATAAAGCAATCAAAAATTGGGTAGTTTTAATAGGAATTGGGAAATATCTCTCAACTTAAATAAAATTTTACTCATCTTACCTCTTTGAAAGAAACCAATTCTAATTGCAAAATAATTATTCTAAAGGTTTGCAATGTGTTCGTTATTGTTTTTAATATTTCACTATAAATTGTTAATTGTTAATTGTTAATATACTATCCTTATTGTCTTCATTTGATTATGCACTATTTAAATAGTATTTTTACTCCATAAATCTTCATATTTAGGTTTTCACTCTATCACACTAAGTTTTCTCAAAAGGTTTTGTAGGTAAACATTGTATTCTATATTATATTTTTTCAATATTTCTTTGTAAATTGTTACTTTAATTTTTTTTATAGTCTTTATATGGTTATGCACTGTTTAAATCTTATTTTAGAGTTCAATTTAGAAATAATACAAAATCCTAGAAATGAAGACAAATAATTGTAAAATTGGTAGTCTAGATTCAATTGTTGAATATGATATAACTAATGAAAAACTTAATGGAGATTGTTAATATGAAATAAAATATTGTATGCATGACCAAGTTTTGACTATAATGTCCAATAATTTATCCTTAAAATAATTGATATGATTTATTCCAACAAATAGTTACAAATTTTGAAGATATAAATTGTTGTAATAAAATGAAATAGACATGAATAAAGTTGATTACAACTATTAGATGAGCTAATACAAGACTAAATTATTTCAAGAAATTATATAATTCGAATTGTTTCCTATTTGTATTATTTATAATTTCATGTTAATTTCAAGTTAATCTAAGAAATAAATTTAATTAATTATTTATAATATTTGTTCTCCTTTAATTAGAATATAAGTTGACTCATTAATATTGATATTTTCAACCCTTAGAATCATTCTAATGTAATATCTATAGTTAAACAAGTGCAACATATTGACTTGCTTAGAATCATTATAATGTAATATCTATAGTTAAACAAGTGCAACATATTGACTTGTATTTGTTGTATAGCTTAATTAAGTTTTAATTAAATAAACAAGTAAAAATAAAATAAAATATTTATGAATAGATTAAAAAATGTAATAGTATGTAAGTGTAAACTAAATTTAATGATTTTAAAACTTATAAATGTGGAAATTGATTTAGAAACGGTTTATTTTTGCATTTCTCTATAATCTTTTAGCCCTCTTGATCATCAAGGATTGGGAGGCAAATTTTTTGTTCAACGATTCATTTATAAAGTCTTAAATCCACGGTTTCCTTCACATCAGAGCCTGAATGCACAATAAATGCATTGTTCCACATTTTGTTGGCACGGTCAGGACGAAGACGCCATGAGTTCAAGTGCCCAAGGTGATGGAGAGTAGAATTAAGAGTGAAGAAGGATACATAATTGAATTACCCTTTCCCATGTCCATGTGTGTGTTTTTACTATGCTCTATCGATAAATTAATTTCTTGTTGCCAGGTTTTTTTTTGAAACAACTGGTTGGGAAAGATAGAAGTAGTAGGTTTGTTTAGGAAAAATATATTTGTATTTTCATAGCCTCTTTAAGTGAAATTTAACTTCTACAATTGACCTTGAAGAATATCCTTTGAAATTGTACTACAGAGGGAGAAAGAAAACATAATAATCTTATCGGCCATATATGTATATATTTATTTGTAGGTTTTCATATAAAATCTTATCCGCCATATATGTATATATTTATTTCTAGGTTTTCATATATTCTTTATTCAATTGACACATATCATGTCATAATAGTTTGACACGAACTTATAAGTGAATATTACTATGTGCAAGCTATAAATATTATTGACATTTTTGGCAGGAGATTTGATAATATGTTTTAAGAATATACACAATCATGTCAATATAAAACAGATTATTGTTAACATTTTACATATATTTGTGGTTTTGTCTTTATTTTTAGTAAATTTTACCTATGTTTTATCTTGATCAAGTCATTGATTTGACTCTTAAAATAGTTTTACACAATATTATTGCCAAATGCTTATACTAAAGTCATGAAATAGTGCTAACTAATTTTTGTGAACAAAAATATGAAAAATTGATCAAAGAAGATATACAAAAGAAAAAATAAAAGAATTTTTATGCATCAATTTTGATTTTGATCCATAAATTTAATTGTCAAGAACCATTTCCAATCCCAGTATTAACAATCAAAACAACAAATCTCAGCTACTATCTTAAAATTTATAATCCTTTCATTTTCTCTATAATATAGATAAAATACGCTCAACTTTATTTCCATTATAAACATCGAATAATAGTGCTCCGATAGAAATTTAAACCTTTTCCAAGTTGGAAAGAACAATAATGCCAAAACTTGGAAAATATTGAGTATTGAATGATACCATAATAATAATTTTATTCATTCATATAGAAAGTCTATAATGGTGAAACCTCATCCCCTCTACGACAAGGTTTCAAAAGAACACCAGAGGAGTTCAAGTTATTCCATGTCACTAAGTACCTAATCAGTCAACAGAACAAAGCTAATGAAACGAATAAGCATCATAATGCGTTATCATTGACAACTCACTGACCATTGACAATGTTCTGAAGTGCAGTGTTAGTGTCATCGATCGATACCACAAGATTTGCAGTCTGTCCCACCACCCATGCGAGAAGACTCCTTATCCTCTGATCACTGTCTTTACTCATCGTGTCCTTGCAATGATTTGCCTTCTCCTTTGTCTGTGCCAGATCAGCAAGGGCAGCACTTGCTTTGTTCTTGTCTCCAGATTGATCATGCAAATTACTCAGCGCCGCATCAACCTGGGTCTGAATAAATGTGTAGTCATCCACACAATATGATACTTTGTTTGTCTTAACATAATCTAAGATTGTTTGGCTTTGCGTATCCACTGTTCGGGCTGAAATGTGAGCTTGGGCACCCGCATTTGGATCCCCTGCTTTAATGCTTATAATTTCCCCTTCACTTCTTCCAATCCCACTCATTACTAAAACCAGGGCTACTGCAATCTTGAAGAGTAAACAATCCATGGCTTCTCCTTTCTTTTTTCAATGCTGAGTATGACTGCAAGAAATACCCACGCATTTATATATGCTGCCCAATGGTTATCAATGGCAAACGGTTGTGTTGAACTTGATCATATTGTTCTTTCAATGCCTACTTTTCCTCTTCTCCTACAAATGCTGCAACATATATATCTCAAATTAGATCATTCTGGTGTGTACAAACATTTGATAATATCTTAACTAGTGGAGATCCTATAATATAGAACAATATTTTTCTATATGTTAAAAGTAGTGAATATTTTGTCCCAAGAGTTCCAATCACTTTTGGACGCTATTATGCTCCGCGCCTTCTCATACAGAACATATTATGATCCGCGCCTTCTCATACAGAACAACATCGGATCTAAATCATATATATAATTTGCATAGCTATATCCTATCTTCGTTTAATTGTGTACTTGTTTTGATGAGAGAAGCCAATTATGCGGTTATGTTGATAAATATTAGAGCTCGCCTTTTCCATGTTTATGACAGGCTTATCTTTGACAAAAGCTAAGCTTTGTATCTTTCATATTTATTTCCATGAAATATATATATATATATATATGTGTATTTATAATAATGATCTATTGATATTATCCAAGAAAAAATTATTCTTATTAAAGAATAAAAATAGTGGTAGCTTCATATCACAATTTTGCAATCTTTCATTGAGTGTGATGAACTCATTAACAAGGAAAATCTCCTCTACCAAATCAGCATATGGCCCTACTTATATACCCCTTGGTTAACAGTACAAGTCTCTTGTTTCATATTATCTATTTTATTATTTATCTTCCTACACGCTTATATTCTATTTCATTCTAGGAAAATCCTAATTCTACATCTCTCATACATATAGTGATAATAATCACCCCTTGTTACTACCAACTATTTTTTTCAATAGCTCTATTTCACAATTAAGGATCATTCAATGCTACCCTACTTGGTTATCTTTTTGAAAATGAGATATGTCATAGTTCATATGTCCATATAAAATGACTTTATCTACACAATTAGGACATGGTCTTTGAACCCTATTTTAAGTCACAACTATTACTTGATCTTATGCTTCTATTGCAATTTATATACAACAATATAATAGCTCAATAAAGTTTACTCAAATGATAGCTCCACACTAATATTACTATCAACAGCATACATTCATATATAGTGATAAATTTGCAAAGTGATTAGTTCATTTACACAATGAGATTAATTCATGCATATGTCACATATAAAATTTACTAAACCATGGTTGCATCACAAATAATTAGTTAAAAGAAGATGGCTTGAAATTATTATGTATGTCTTTAGTTTTATTTGTTCATTAGCATATAAGCCTTTAGGGTTTGTTTGGTTGCAGGAATAAGAGTATGGGAATAGGAATATGTATTCTAGAATAAAAAATAAGAATATGTATTCCTATTCTTGTTTGATTTAGTTGGAATTTGATGGGGAATTCACAGACCCAAAATTTTATGTTTTCTAAAATAAATAAAATTGGAATAGGAACACGTATTCCTATTTACAATTTCAATTTGGTTCACCCAAATAGAGAATATGAAATTTTAAGAATTTACATATGCCTATTCCACTCATATTCCTGCTACCAAACAGACCCTTAAGTACACCTTAACCTAAAAGAACAGTGAGTACATCCCACACTACATGATGTGTCCATATTTATCAGAACTTAAGACTATTTAACACTAGTTTGGGTGCATCTAAGTTGCATGGTAGCCTATTCCATAGGAGAGTGGGGTCACTCATAGACTAGAGTGGAGGGACTAGGTCCATTTGGTGAATAGATGATCTCTTGTATGGTGAGAGTGATGACTTGTATGCACAGGTACGATGATGGATGTCTTAGTGTAGTGTGCCAAGACAATGACACACGGTATGGAGAGTCAATAATTACGACTAAGGTAATAGGTGTACTGATTCTAGTGTGGGCTTACGACCAAAGTGGTAGGAAGCCAACAACATATGGTGGCCCAGACTTAATACCAATGCCTCAAGTTTAGGCTATGGTAATTATGAAATGTCTCCAATGTGCATAAAGATATTAACTTGGTTCCAAATATAAATAAACATTTTATAACAATGACATTTGCTACAACATAATATAGAAGATCTGCACATAATAGAACTCTCGAGATAGCTGCCAAAATTTTGTTGTACAAATACATAAATTTCTAAATGATGATAGAACTTGATTACATATTATATGCATCGAGAAAAAATTGAGCAAGTATAAAGGAGTCACTAAATGACGACAAATGACAAATCTCACACACGTGAAATATCTAAATGATATCGCCAATGAAAGAATAGGGTGGTGTTGGACTACTGAAATTGCAACAAGTAGAGCAGGGAGGATCTTCCACCTCCGAAAGTGTGGACATGTCACAAATCCTCGTCACCCAAAGATTGTTTTCCCTCAAGCAATATGCAATTGAATGAACATCCATTAGCTCCAATATCCCAAACCACCTACACAAATGGAATGGCATCCAAACTTTGTTCTACCACATTGTTGACAAAATTTTGTTGCGCCACTCTGATATAAATATTGTCTTATCTATAGTCTTTATATTCCTATATACGCTAGACTTGATATTCACTAATGTAATCCATCATGATCAGCATTTACAAAGGATAGACTTTATATTCAAATGATGCTAGCAATTAGTCCTTCAATTGGTTATCAATAATGCCTACATCTAGGTTCATGATTCCTTTTATGTGTTTCAAGATCATGATATTAGAGTATTTTTTCATTTATACTTATTAATTAAATCATATTGATTTAATTATATAAGTTTCTATTACTCTAGTTACTTAAGCTTCATTTAGGTGCATTATTAATTAATTATTAATTAATAATGTGCAACCTAGCTTTTTAGTTTAGGGTTTCTATCTCACCTTTATAAGGTTGAGCCTTGTACTTTTTTCATTATCTCTTATGCATTTTTTATTTGAGAGCAACTTTTCCTCTATCTCCATTTTTTAGCAAAACCCTTGCCTCTTCTCGTCTTTTTCTTCTGTGACAGGTTTTTGCATGCAAGGATTCGAAGGCTTTGTGGATTTGATTGGCTTATTTGCTCAAATCCTACATGGTATCAAAGTCAGATCTACTGCAGCTTGTTTGTGATTTGGAGAAAAAGGAGAATGAGGGTTTGGCAGAACAGATCTGGAATTTTTTGATTTTTTTTTTAAAAAATAGTGGTGTTACTATTTTTCGGAGCAGGTTGAGGCCAAACGGACATCACAGATGGATCCAGAAGGCGTCAAAACCCCTATTTCCATATTAAAAAAATTTGATTTGGACAACGTTGCTCCGGGAGGCAAAAATTTTTAGCCCAGCAGGGCCATACGGCCCCCTACACACATATTGAGGCATTTTTTTTTTTTTTAATTTAAAAATTTTTTTTAGGGCCGCTCCACCCCGGCGCCACCCCGCAGCCACCAGAGTGCCGCCTGCGCCCGGTCGGAGCTCAGCCACAACCGGCGGACCACCCGCAGCACAAACTCCGCCCCACCGCCACCACTACAGGTAGCGCCACCGGCATTTACCGCCCGGGCACCACCTCCTCCAGCGGCGCTACTGCCTGCAACAGCCTTGGCGTGATGTCATCTAACCGATCGATGATATCATCAATTCGACAGCTGGATTTTTTACTAGCGACTGGCTGATGACGACGATACGGCCGTCAAGTTTTTTTGCATACCTGTATTTTTCCAGAGAGCTCCCTTCTTGGACCTGCAGTTGGTTTTTTGGCCATAACTTGGGCATACGAAGGTCTTTTTCCGATCCGAAAGAAGCGTTGGAAAACTGGTTCAGAGACAGAGACAATGGTGCTAGTTTTGTTTGATTCTAAGTTCATTTGAGCTTCTCATTTTGGCGTTGAAGTAGAGGCTTCTATTTCCCTCTTCTCTGCATCCTAAATCGAGGTTCTTTTCTCAGTTTTTTAACTTTCTATAGTTGTTTTCTTTGGTATTTGAGAGATATCACTATTTTTTTGTGGGGGGAATTTTTTTTTGTGTACTGTAATTCAGAATAAGACCCTTCTACTTCCGTCTTCTTCTCTCAATGGAGGACTCCTATGTCACCTGCCTTACACCACACAACTATCATACTTGGAAAGGACAGATGACCAGATTGCTTATGGAAAAGGGATTATGGTCATGTCCCGATGCGGCTCAGCCAGTTCTACAGAGGCCTTATGAGCTTCTTATGCAGCGCAATAAAATGGAGGAGGTAATGGGCCTCATTGCAATGAATATTTCAAAGGGGTTACTATTTCACCTAGATGGTTTGAATACACCCAGGGCTATGTGGGACAAGTTTTCAACCTTATTTGGCACAATGAATCAATTCAGGATTCTACAGATAGATGCGGAGTTTACCTCCTTGATTCCTAAATCATTCACTAGCATTGAGGATTTCTTAATGAAATTCAAGTCTCTTTGATCTATGTTACAGGTTGTAGGAAAGACAAAATCTGATAATGAGTGTATCTTTCTGATACTGTCCAAGCTTCGAGGACCTTATCAGATTTTCACTTCTACCTTCTACTCCACTATGGATGCTCTAGGTGCACGACATGTTATGCCCTCTTTTGAGACTTTTTGTGACTGGTTGACTCGTGAGCAATCAAAGCTCACTCAAATGAATTCTCTTACAAGTTCATAGTCACAGGCATTGATTGCCAAGCCACCTTAGAGCACACAGAAGCCAAAGCAATTATCAAATTCCTCTTGTTAGCACTCTACTAGCCCACCATCTTCTTCTAAGAAGGAGAAATAGAAGACTGAGAGACCTACATGTTCCTATTGTCAGAAGGGAACACATGATGAGTCACTTTGTTATCAGAAGAAGTTTGATGGTTATGAGAAACAGATAGCGGATTTGCAAGCTCTTCTTCAAAAGAGCAATCTTTCCTCTCCATCCTCTTTTGGCTCACAGGGGTCTGCTTATTAGTCTTCTTCTATCAATCCTAAAGCTGAACAGGATCTTGGAAAGGGTCATGCATTATGGGCTTCTTTCAAATTCCCTTTACAGGTCCCTTGGATACTGGATTCAGGTGCTTCTCACCATATGACATCTTCTCAAGAGATCTTCTCTTCTTTTGAAGCTTCTCCTATTCCCCATATTATCATTGGGAATAACACTGTTATGACAGTCTGCGAGAAAGGCACTGTATGCATTCTGGATGGCACATTCAATGATGTGTTGTATGTTCCATCTCTGTCTACAAACCTTCTCTCAGTTTATCAAATTTCTCACAGTGGGTCGGGAAAGACAATTGAGTTCACTCCAGATTCAATTTTCATCTAAGATAATATGACAGGAGGTATTGTTGCTATAGGGACAGTTGATCTTTCCACCCGTCTCTACTCCTTTTCACACTTTGGTCCACCTTTGCCAAAGCACGACTCTCCTCCTTTAAGAGAGCATCATGTGGTACAATCAGGTTTCTTGAACCTTTGTGTGATTCCTGAGACTACTGTTGTGACTGCCTTGCCACCTCCTCTTGAGCTCTTTTCTGTTCAGCAAAGTTCTTCTTTAGCATTGCTTGATCCTCCAGCTCCATTCATCGAGCCACCAAGTGCAGTTGTTGAGGATTCTACAAAGGACATTCATCACCTCTTTGATGACAGTGTCAACACACCTATCTTACCACTTATACTAGGGATTCCCTTTCAGGATCCTCGGGTCTACTCCTTTGAGCATCAGCTCAGCCTTCCAGTGACACCTCAGCTTTTGAGGTTTCCTCTACAGTGTCCACTACCTTTCACTCCTCTGCATTGGAGTCACACTGGTTTGTTCATTGATCCAGGGGTTCTTTCATTCTGGGGGGGCTTTGGAGCCTCGACCCTCTCTCACAAGGGGGGGGGTTGAAGTCACGTATTGTACTTATGGCTTTGAGAGAGTCTCTTGAAGTCATTTCATCTCTTTTTGGAGAGGGGTTTTTCCCACTGGGTTTTCTCCTTTACTCCAATTTATAGAGATTTCCTTGTATTGGGTACCTAATCAGGCCTTGTTGCCGGGACCCACTTGTTTTTGCTTTCATAGCTTTTCTTTGCTAAATAAGCTTACTCCTTACTTTCAGCTTAAGGGGGGGTATTAGAGTATTTTTTCATTTATAATTATTAATTAAATCATATTGATTTAATTATATAAGTTTCTATTACTCTAGTTACTTAAGCTTCATTTAGGTGCATTATTAATTAATAATGTGCAACCTAGCTTTTTAGTTTAGGGTTTCTATCTCACCTTTATAAGGTTGAGCCTTGTAATTTTTTCATTATCTCTTATGCATTTTTTATTTGAGAGCAACTTTTCCTCTATCTCCATTTTTTAGCAAAACCCTTGCCTCTTCTCGTCTTTTTCTTCGATGACAAGTTTTTGCATGCAAGGATTCGAAGGCTTTGTGGATTTGATTGGCTTATTTGCTCAAATCCTACACATGACCCATATCTTCCAAAAGATTTTTAGTCTTTTTCTCCTTCCACACACACAGTGCAATGAGAATCCACTTCCACATTGGTTTGGTTATCATCACATTTCAAATCTTTGATTTTGTCTAGTTCTCTAACCTTAAATATTTCTCCATTATCAACCTTGTTTGAATCCTAAATTATTTCTCCATCTTCAGTCATTTAATTTTCTTGCAATTATTTTCATTTTCCATCTAAAGTGGCAATAAGATTATTTTGCTTGCCTATGTCCTATGATGCTTGTATGACTTCATCCTGTAGCCAATTATCAACCTCCCACTTCAAACTATTTTTGAAGAGTATATTTTCCTGAGAAGATAGATACTTCATTTATAGTTGTATGTAATACTTTAATGATATGTCCTTGTCTCATCTGCCAAACAACCAATCTGTCTTGATTTTCTTTAGGGTGGTTGTTTGTAGTTCCTAACACTAGGCTCAGGAAGTGAAACTCATCATTGAATGCCTTGTGTCCACCAAGAGGTTGTGTATTTCCTTCTCCTATTCATGAAGACTTTCTTGACTCCTTAGCCATCTCAGTACATGAACCAAACCATCACTAGATGCCATAATTTAATCTCAATACCTAACAAGCTAGCAAGATCATGGGCTCTGATACTACTGTAGTGTTTCATTCTCATTAGAGTGGGGATATATCTAATCTACATGTACAAATGAGAAATGCACTATCAGAACAACTAAATTTGAGTATTTCTATCCAAAAATCAATTTTGTTTAAAAATATGATCTAGATAAATTCATTCTAGCTAAGTTATACATGGTCTCACATTTTTCCAATTGGAAATGCCTATTAAATGTATGTTTTATACTGGTTTGTATGCAATTACTAAGGAAATAAAATTATTTCAGACTAGTGGTGTTTCAATAACTCTTACTATTTTTTATGATATTTTTTTAATAAAATATAAACATCATTTTATAGAGGTCAAAGTCAAGAATATTCTCATATAGAGTTTATAGTATTTTAACTAGATATAGTATATTGTAATTAAAAAATTTTACAAGCACGTATTTTAAGACTCAAAAAGATGCCAATTTTGAGAAAGAAAAATATATTAAATCATATAAAAAAAAAATTTAAGATTTTTATAACGTTCGAGAGGAGAGAGTCCTCTTCAAGAATGTATAATTTTTCTCCTGGTTAGAATAGATTTTTTTTGAAAAATGTGATGGGAGATTAAAACTATCAATTTCAGGTGAGTTGAAATTTGAATCATTATAAAAGAGAAAATATAGGTCTAAAGTCAATTTTTAATTTTGATTGTTCTAGCTATATGTGTTATCTATAACATAGTCTGAGCTAAAAGGGAAACAAGTTTATTTCCATATAGTTTTGTGTGGGAACTAGACCCCTAATTTTTAGCATTTTTTAGCAGCTAAAAAATTATCTATAAAAATTAGGAAAATATATCAATTATTATTCCAAATTATTATTAAAAATTATAATCCTAAACTTCATCCATTTATACACATTTCATTAATTTACTTTATTTTCAAATTCAAAATAATAATACCCATATTATGCCATTGAAATTGAACAACTATATTTTTGTTAGCTCTTTCCTTTACAAAAGGATGACATAGGTTTGTGCTTTTACCCAATGATGAGGATGCTCGCATATGATATGGTAGGAGAGTGGGGTTAATTCATATGCTAGAGTGGAGGTACTTAGTCCATTTGGTGGAGGGATGATCTCGAGTAGGGTGAGTGTGATGACTTGGATAAGCATACAATGATAAGTATCTTGACATACAAGTTGCCAAGACAAGGTCATCTAGTATGAAGATTCAATACTTACAACTAAGGTAATAGGTATACAGATTCTAGTTTGGGCATATGGCCAAAGTGGGAGGAAGCCAATAGTGTATGGTGGGGACTTAATGCCAACATCTCAAGTTTAGGGTATGGTGATCACGCAATGTCTCCAATGCGTATTAAGATATTAACACAATACCATATACAAACAAACATATGACAACAAAGATATTTACTACAATGCAATCTAGAAGATCCTCATATAATAGAACCACAAAGATAGTCACCAAACTTCTGCGATGCAAATACATTAATTTCCAAGTGATGATAGAACTTGATTACATATTATGCATTGAAAAAAAATTGAGCAGGTAAAAAGCATTCACCAAATGACAACAAATGATAAATCTCGCACACAAGTGAAATATCTGAATGATATCTCCAATGATGAGATAGGGTGTTGTTGTATCATCGAAACTACAATAGGTAGCCTAGGGAAGATCTTCTACTTCTAAAATTGCTCAACAATCCCTTATCCTTTAGCCTCCATAAAAACAAAGGCAAGTTAGTTCTAATCCATAATCCATTGCAATGCTCAACCACTATTTTTTAAAGGCCTCCAAGAAAGGTCTAGAGAATTACAAGTACAAGATGACAATATTATTTATTTTATTATTTTATTGATACAGGGAGGATATTTATTAATTAATTAAAGGTCCTTTATTATTTAATTTAATTTTAGGGACCAATTAATTAAATGTTACATTAAAATTGGGGACATCACAATTAATGTCTATAATGATGAGAAAATATTACACGTTTCTTGTTACCCTTAGCAACAAGATTAAAAAAATTTATAGAATAATTATGCCAAGCTACAAAAGGTCCACCAATACAAAAACCCTTACATTAGTACACCTTATAGTGGTTTTAAAATGATTGAAATAAGGTAAAGAGAAGATAGTGTTTTGTGTTATTAATTTAGTTTAATAGGTTTAACGATTTCTTCATAAAAGTTAGGAGTGTTCAACTTACCATCAAGTTTGCAAAAATGTTAGTTGATGTTTAGTTTTATTGAATCAAATGAAGTATACTATTCTGTTAAATGTTAAGGTAAGGTAATTTCTATCATAAATCTTTGACTTGGTCAAGTATTATCAGATTGATTTCCTCATGTTCTAGTACAAACAAAAAATATGTATCATTCACGAATAATATTTTTTAATGAAATATGGATTCACACTCATTTGTCTAGTATTCATGTCATTAATAGCTAAGTTTAAATTTATTTTATTAAACTACATAAGTATGTGCTTAAACTTCTTATTATGAAGCAATATCCAAGAAGATAATTCACAAACAAATAATATCACATTTTAAAGACTAAGAGAAACCAAGAATTAATTGAACCTAGGTGTGAATCATGAATTCTTCAAATAGTTTAAGGGTATGTATTTTAACATTTGTCGGTAGTGCGCCAGCATCCCTTGTGGGTTTCTCGAGATGGCTCGACCAACTCTTGTGATTGTATAAGACTATTAGTTGTATCAAACATTGGCAGTTCGATCTTTTGATGCAACAACAACTCTGACCTTTCTAATAATTGGTATTAGAGCTTGGGCATGGGTTTGAATCCCATGAGCTATGGTGAGTGATGCTGGGAGAGAGATTGTTCATAGTGGGCCAACATCACTCGTAGGATTCACAACATAGCTTAACTATCTCCTATGATAGTATAGGACTATTGCTTGTATTGGGCATTGATAGGTTGATCTTTTGGTGCAATACAAACTCTAGCCTTTCTAATGACATTCATATTTTTTACTATCAAATAAGACAATAAGATGACATTTTTATAAAAGATATAAATGGAAACGAATCAAATGTGCAACATTTAATCATCATTTTGTTGAAACACTAGAATACTAAGAAGGGGTGAATCAGTATTTACTTAAAAATAATTTCATTTTCAAATTAAACATAAATTTATGCTTTTCAAACAAAAGAATTGACAGAAAAATATATACCACATTAACATACAAAGACACTAACTTTTACATGAAAACCCAAGAAGAGAAAAACTGTGATGAGAATAATCTCACAATATACATGAATACGTATTGAAGCATTGTTTTAGGGATACAACCAAAGGAATAAACTCTCCCTTAAAAAGATTAGTGAAAATTTAAAGGAATATCACTTCTCCTTATTTACGGTGTTATTTAAATAATAGAAAACATAAACTTGGACTATCATAAGAATGCATTTATCATATGTGAATGTTGAGCACCATTTTTTGCACTCAATCAAAACACATCATAAATGATTTGATCTTATACAAATTTCCTCCATAAATAATCAAAAGTTGAAATGGAAACTAGCTCTATAATTTCTTTTAATTAAAAGCATATAACATTGTACTAAGAAGCCGCGTATGCATGGATCAAGAAATATAATAATTTTTGCATCAATCCAAAGTATAAATTTGTCTAAAAATATCAAACCACATCTTCCAAAGTGGATCCAATTGAGTAACACTGTAATACAAGTGAATGAAATAAGATAGTTATCCCAACAATAGTAACTTACCAAAACTAATTACTATATACATCTGTACTACTAAGGAGAGACCAAGAACACAATGCAACTCAAGAAACAATGAAATATAATGATTTTTGGGTCAATCCAAAGCATAAATTGGTCTAAAAATAATAGACCAAATCCTCCAAAGTGGATCCAAATTAACAACATCATACAATAATTGAAGGAAATAAGATAGTTATCCCAACAATAATAACTTTAGCAAAACTAATTATTGTATACATTTGTACTACTAAGGAGAGACCAAGGACACAATCCAACTCAAGATAAGAGCAATGTAGTCATTGACTGGTATCTACACAATATTCTTCTCAAGACAATTTATAAGATTTTCATAGGGCCCAATAATCCCTCAATTCATCTTATAAGTGAATGAAAAAATCAAGATATCATATGCTTATACCTCGCCTAAAACACCGTAAGAATCATATGTTGAAATGGAACTTGGAGTACATGAAATACTTTTGACACATCAATATAAATAATATAATTCTATATAGGTTATATTTACACATCCATTGCCTACAGTCCATTGGTGAAACCTTAATGAAAGAAACCAAGAATTGGGTGGTGTTCATGGATGCTTAAAATATTTTAAAGCTTATCTATATAACATACTATGCATCTCACCTATCATAAAAGGAATCAAATTTTAAATTTTAAATTTTAAAAAATTGCCACAAGGTCTCTGTAATTAGGTTTTGGCATTACAAGATATATAATTGTTTATTAGATTTTTGATATTTCACTAAAGAGGCCTATAGGACATGGAACAAATTCTTACCACAAAAAAGGTTAAATTACATACATATAAATAGTTTTTATTTAACTAGTTTCCTGTCAAACTAAGCTAAGTAGGCCTAAAATAGATAAATGGTTTAAATATGTAAAACATAAGGAATGAAAGAGAGAAGTTAACTAAAAAATGAATATTTATGTTCATAATGCCACAAATACTAAAAAAACTTTAAAGAATTATTTTTTAATCATGAATGATTATTTTGTTAAACACACAATAACACCTTAACAAGATTTGTTGTAATACTAAAACATTGTGTTAAGATTGGTCAAGGAAGGTTTCTTATAATCAAAATGTGTAACTATTAACATGAAGCCTGTACTGGATTGATTCAATGTTTCAACTAAAATTAGATTTTTCATAACCATAATTTACAAAAAAAATTGACTTGATGTTCCTTCTCTAACTAGTTTCCATTTTTAATATAGAAATTATTTTTCAAATTCACCTTTGCATTAAATACTTTTAGAAAAAATGGAAAATTTTCTCCAAAAATCTAATCATCAATTATGATGGGTATAAGTACACCTTCTAGAAAAGTATTTACTCTCAACACATCATCATGGAAAACTTTATCTCTTTGTTTGAAAATATCTTCTTTGTGTGTATTTTATAATACTATTTAAATTGGAAAAATTGTTGGAGTTCAAGGTATTAAGATAACCTAAAATTTAGATTAGAGATTAAATCTTTGAAATTTAAAAACTCATGTTTTTATACAAAACACAAATAATGTACAGAGAAAATACTCATAAATTTAGAACTCTTAGTAAATGATTATATGTATATTATTCTTGAGGGTTGACATAGCAAGGACATCAAAGCATTTGGAAATGTACAAGAATAGTGAAATCTTACAAAACTTACATATCCTACTTGCATGTCCTATAAAACCCCTCACAATGTATAAGAAGGGTTAAGCTCAAGACTACTAGAATGCTATTTATAAATTAATTTTCAATATAAATAATTTGTAATAGTGTTCGAAATATAATAGGGAAAGTAAAATTTCCATCTCACAATTTTCATGTAAACTAAAATACCAAATTAAGCATATACATCCATAGCATGAAAACAAATAAACATTCACACATATGACACAAGATATGATTACCTAAAAACCCTCCAATGAGAAGGTAAAGTTGGGGTGGGGATGACACCCACAAATCTTCACTAGTGCAATTGTAAAGTTTATCCAATGAAGGTTACAATGTTTGATCATGAAACGTGATCTACCTTGTGTAAGATTTGCCATGTTAAAGGCTTACAAGATTGTTAGATCTTACCCTATTAAAGGATTTCAACACCCTATTAGAAGTATGTCTGGTTAAAGGACTTCAACTTACAATGAAGTAACCACCCTATTAACAGATTTACAAAGGCCTCTTAAGACTACTCTATAAAGAGATTTAATTGATTCACCTGTTAGAATGTCTCAACAATGATCTTGTAGTTAGCACCATGTTGCTAGATAACATATCACCTCTTTCCTTATGTGTACTTGATTGTCTTTGATAAGATGTATCACTTCTATTCTCTAACTCCTTTCATATGTTCTCTTCTAACTAATTCTGTAATGTATCTCAAATTCACAACTCCTTAGCCACCATGAATATTCTATTTGCTAATGCAAACTTCTCTCTTTACTCCTTCCATATTGTAGGGTTTTCCCTCCTTAACAAGACCTAGGTGACTTAGGTTTAGATATGAATCAATGATTCTAACTCATCCATCTAGCCGCTCAATTCATCCCTTTAACTGATTGGCTGCATGTATTGCATAGGGATTCTCAATTAAGATTTCTTCTTATCATCTAGGATCACAAAAAAATCCTTAAGTCAGCTCCAAAATGGTTTATATAGTAGTTTGTGCCATTACAAAAAAATATGTCAAAAACTATTTTACTCAGCATCTAAAGTGCCTAATGCTTAGCATCAACTACAACTTCAATGTTTTCACTCAGCATCTGAATGACTCGGCACATACTGATTGCTTGGGACTTGAGTAACTTGGAACTAACTATTTACTTGGCACTTACTAAGTATCTCACTTGGCATGCACTATGTAACATGTTATGCTTAGTATGCATTACTTGTTTGGCATGAACTAAGTTCTAACTTATAAATGACTTAAGTGTATAGACACTCATATGTCAAAACCAATCTGAGATCGACAATCTCCCCCTTTGACATCAGTGGCAAAAACACTTGGTCATGCATGAATGATCTTAACTTATGAGCATAACTCAGATAATCACTATCTCTATTGGGTATATGTACAAATTTTCAAAATTTTAGAAAACTTGACTTAACAGACATACCTCAAAATCTTATAACTCCCCTTGAGTTGATTGTGTTGTTCTAAATCTGAACCAATACTCTTGTCGAGTAAATATGCATATGTTGAACTGTGTTATATTATGTTTTTGTCTTTGACTTCCCCTTTGTTTGGTTTCCCCCAAAACTGTATTCGATATTTCCTTGGAGTCATTGTATCTCTTAAAAATGTCATATACAAGATCTCTCTCCCATTTCCTTATGTCTTCTTCTTATTTCTCTCCCCCTTTTGGCACTTATTTCAAACGGTTATACACATATAGTATGTTTGTCTAAGAAAGTTTTATGGACCTCAAGTATTATCTTCAGAGTTGCATCCTAGTTATCGCATGCTACCTCTAATGATTTAATTTGAATAGATAACTCAGTAGCAAGGTGAACTAAGTCATCATGTGTAGAAAGATGGGGATCTTTCTTCATCACTATTTCTACAAAGGCTAGTTCCTTGTGTAGTATCTCCATGTATGCATCAACATGGACTGGATGTTGATCAATGTATCCCAAATGTTTGAGTCTTGAGCATGCAAGGCTTCCAACTGACCTTGGGAGTTCATCAAATTCCTGAAGTACTTTTCACTCTGAGCCAGAGAATTGGGTGGAGTAGTACCTATTATCTCCATATATCCCTATAGATTGTCAATATGGTGAACAAAGTTGTATCACACAACTTGGTGTAAAGAGTAAAAAAATTCTCTAATACTTTCTTTACATTGTCAATCTTGGTTGCTAATTCAACCTAACTAAATGCAATGGCACTTGATATCTTTTCATTGACTTGGCCTTGAAATTTCATTTCAAATCATTCAAGTAGTTTTACATTTGAATCTAGGTAGGTATCATTAATCTTTTCTACTATGTTTGCCAACTACTCCATGATAGGCTTGTCTTCTTCAGGTCCAGGCAAGCTATATACATCAAGAAATATATCCTTGATATCTTTCAATGCTTGCTTCTACCTATGCTCCCTTCTAAGTAGTTCTTGGTGCTTTTTCCTTACAAGAGCATCCTAAAGTATGCTCATTTGTTCAATTGTGATTGTTGCAAGATTAAATTTTAGCAAAACAATCACCTCATCCAAGTTGACATCACCAAATGATGTAACTTCATCTACCTTATATTTTCTTGAACTAGGCAGTGGTGTAGCTTCTACACTCAGCCTATGAAGAGCTTGACTTTGGGGAGTAGCAATTTTTGTCTAAGGAGCCAATTTTTGTATTACTAATTGCTCCTTAGGCTTAGTAGTTAAGACTGACTCTTCATTCCTATCTTTTACTTTCTTTTCAACCTCAGTTGCACATTGAATTTGTGCTTTAGGTGCAAGAGTATCTTCTTGACCTATTTGAATGCGTGTCCCTTCCTGTACTTCTATAACAACTTCTTGTATTGACACATTTTGCACCATTGTGTTAATATTTGTCTCCTTCCTTTGGTACACTAAAACAGGTAATGTAGGTTGTACCACTATGAATTGAAGGGTTTTAGATATTTCTTGTGTTTCCTCCTCTGTGGATGTCTTTTCTACCTTCTCAATTTCATCTACACTCACCAATATAGGATGACTACATAGTTGTGCCTTGGTGGTAGTGTCTAGAAATATCTTCTTATCCTCCTCTATTAGGGGATTGATGCTCTGAGCTATAGTATCAAAGACATCCTTGATCTTTACTTTATCTATGTTTACATTTATCACATGTTGTCGAATGAAACTCCACATTTTTATATTTGATATACTCTTCTTTATTTGCTACTCAACTTTAGTTGTTGCCTATGAATCTACATTCTTCTTAGCGCCTTCCACATGTGCATCATTTTTAATTTCATCTTTAGTAACCTCAGTTACTTTCTTTCTCACCTTTTTCTTCACCTATATTCTTCTCAGTGCCTTCTACATGTGCATCATTTTTAATTTCATCTTTAGTAACCTCAGTTACTTTCTTTCTCACCTTTTTCTTCACCTATCTTAGTAAGTGTCCACTAAATTGCCTTAGGTTTTGTCTGTCCATATATTACTTTCCATATCTAAGTGGACTTCTAAACAAAATTCTCAATGTCATTTTGCCAAATATTAAATTCCCTGTATTTAGGAGCAAATCTCCTTGTGTACTTCTTAATGGCCTTTTCTATTGTGGCCTTATCCAATTATGGCATCACACTTGCTAGTGTAGTCTCTCTAATTTGCCTTTCTATATTGAGACTACAATGTCATTTTTGCTCAACTCTGTCATATAGACTCTTGGATATAGAGTTGGTAAGCTCAATTGGAGTCTTCTTGAGTGTTTCCATCATGGCATATATTGACTCTTCCACTTGGTTCATCTCAATATTTCCAAGTTTTTCAAACTCAACATGTGTGAATCTAGATAAATCAACATTATTCTTAATATTCTCACACTAGTTGTCCAAATCAGAAGAAGGATTATGACTGACCACTTTGAATTGGGTGTTGTCATCAGATTCTATCCTTTCCTCATCTAATTTAGTTAGAGCAATATATTTTCTCCTTTGTCTCTTCTCAAACTCATCTTCTTGTATAACTATCCTAGTTCTCTTTCCCTTTTACTTATCTACTTCTTGAGCCTTCTTAGCAATAGCTCTTGTGCTAGCCCTGATGATAGGAACTATAGGCTTAGATTGTTTAGGTTTCACAACCATTTTTGGTTTGCTTACTACTAGAGCTTTAGCTTTCTTCTTCTTCTTCTCTATAGCTAGAGGTGCTTGATTGGCTTCTTCTCCCTTGGCACCTTCTTCAATTTCTACTTCCTCTCCACCTTGGTCTTCTCCTTGACCTTGAGTTATGGCCGATGGTGCTTGGGCAGGTACATCTTTACCTTATTCATCATCATCTTTATTGTCTTCTTCTTTTTCATCTTCTTCTTACCCTTCACCAAATTTTTCTTTGACGTTCTTAACAATTTTGTTCTTCTTCCTTATTGCAAAGGTTTTCTTCAAGTTCATAGTTATCTTAGACTTGGCCACATCATAATTACCAAAGGTTATAGCCTTCTTATCTACTTCTTCTACTGGCAAAGCAATAATTGATGCAAATGCCCCATCCACATTTATCTCATAACATAGAGGCTTTAGCCATCTCACCCTTGGAATAGTAGCCTAAACATATGTGAAGTCGGTATCAACTAGAAATAAAACATCATTGAAATGCCTCTCAACTAGTGACAATGGTATCCCCATTCTTTGTTTCATAGACTTCTTAAAGTCTTCAAAGTAGCTAATCATAATAAACTCAAAATCTTTTCCAAGTTTCCCAATGTATTCACCTATTTGCACTGCAATAGATCCATTTTTCTTCCATGCAACTTTAACAAATGAAGGAAATGTATTCTACATATAGAAAAATATACAAACAAATATTTTACCAAACTTACATTGTGCATTCTTGGTTTTCCTTATAGCTCCCAAATTTTCTAATAACTATTGTAACTGTAACTTGGCAAGGTCATAAGAATGATCCTTCTTGACTATCTTGTAGACTATGTCAACAAAAATACAAGGTACACTATTTGAAACCTACTAGATTGAAAGAATTTGTGTACAATTATCCTTACTGCAAAAGCAATTAGAGCATCTGTGATGGTGTCAATTTTCATTCCTCTCTTATTCCACAATGCCCTTTTATTTTTCTCAATAACCCCTTTTGCATCACATCTCATGGTCTTGGGTTTGTCTAGGGTTGGATACCATGTTACCCTCTGCACAATCCTCTTGGTTAACTTGATTGTCCATCCTCTAACCACACAAAGTTGTCATGAATCTCACTTAAAACATTCTTTATCCACTCTATCTTGAAAATCTTGGGGAAATCTAGGGCATGAATTAACTATTTTCTTTCTATAATCTTATATTCCTCCTTCAATATTCCATTTTCACATTTTTTTTCAATATAGGTCTCTGATTTCCATGTCACCTATGCTACCCACCTTACATGTGTAACAACATCTTACATCTCAAATCATTAAAACTTGTTGTGATATCATTGATAGCACACTAGACAAGTCTTGCTTGTATACAATATTAGGAATTGATCTAAAGTTTAGTTGTCTGATCTCATTGCTGATTAATTGAACATTTCAAAATTTATTTCCCTCTTTAACCTTAGTAGCAGAAGAGATAGATGCCATATATTTTACCTAGTGTTTGCAAAAATTCAAACAGCATACTTGGCAGGTATGTGCAGGATCATGGTGTACCAAACTATTCGCAGTGAAAAATCAACAAATCAGGGTTATGTCAACTTGAAACATAATTTTAAAGTGGTTATGGACTTTATATCAAAAATTTGTAAGAAAATAATCTATAGGAAATTGAATGCAGTTTCTAAACTACTAGGCCTTATCAGGAGAAACAAATAATTGATTGGTCAAAAGTTTGGATTTTAATGTCATACTACAAAAATTTCAGGAAGAAATTAAAAAGTAGGTGTATGTCTGACCACCTTAATCAAAATCAAATGATAATATTTTTTAAATATAATTATAGATATAAAAAGTAGACTCATGCCCAGATGTGATGCATATTTTTGGGTATTTTTATTCAAAATAAATAATTAAATATGAATTTTCTACCAAAACTTTTTCGAAAAAAAACTCCCATGTCTAACCACCTTAACTAATAGAAAATTTTACCAAATTAATATTTTAATTATTTTTCTTATACTAGGCGAAGCATAGAATGTGACACAACTTTTAGATTTAAAAAATGTTATACCGTTTGAAAGTTATAGCTATTTTTCAATCAGTATGTCAATCAACACTTTACAATAATCTTAATTGATAATTAACTAATAAATACTTATCGAACTCAAAATGTGATAGCAATTATATTGATGAAATCTCGAGAGCGATATTAAAAAACCTTTTTCGTTTCATTCAATTTCGATCAAAATAACATTGTTAGATGGCTACTCGAAGTCTAAGTGTCACTAAAACCCTCCTCAAACACATTTTTTTGGTTGATCGGGTAGGCTTGGTCAATACCAGGCCTCATCGGATATCCGATCTCAAATCGGATATCCAATTTGAAATCGGTGAGCTACCATCCATTTTTGGAGGGAAATTTCAAAACGCAAGCTTTTTTAAATTTTAACTTTGGAGGGAGACAAATTTAAAGGGAAATAAACATAAAACAATAACTTTAGTCAATTCTAGAAGAAATTATATATTTCATGAATGTGTGAACATTAATATTATAAATATTATTACATTATACTAATATATGTGATTGTTATTATTAAATATATAATCTAGTAACATATATGATTATTATTATTATATTAAAATATAGAATATAATATAATTACTAAATATAATATTGACAAATAATGGGTTGAAGGGGGTCATAGGTCACCCTATGACCCCCTTCGACCCATAAAAATGATTATAATATGTACCTAGGGGTCTGAGGACCCCTAGAGACATATGTCGTCATGTAATAGGTCGAAGGGGGTCATAGGTTTCGACCCATAAGAACAATTATAATATGTCCCTAGGGGTCCTAGGACCCCTAGGGACATATGTCATCATGTAATGGGTCAAACAGGGTCATAGGTTGACCTATGACCCCCTTCGACCCAAAAGAACAATTCTAATATGTCACTAGGGGTCCTAGGGGTCGACCCCTAGGGACATATGCCATCATGTAATGGGTCAAACGGGGCCATAGGTAAACCTATAACCCCATTTGACCCATAAGAAAAATCCTAATATGTCCCTAGGGGTCCTCAGACCCCTAGGGACATATGTCATCATGTAATAGGTCAAAGGGGGTCATAGGTCAACCTATGACCCCCTTCAACCCATAAGAACGATTCTAATATGTCCCTAGGGGCCCTAGGACCCCTAGGGACATATGTCATCATGTAATGGGTGGAAGGGGGTCATAGGTCAACCTATCACCCCCTTGGACCCATAAGAAATTTTCTAATATGTCCCTAGGGGTCCTAGGACCCCTAGGGACATATGTCGTCACGTAATGGCTCAAAGAGGGTCATAGGTCAACCTATGACCCCCTTCGACCCATAAGAACAATTCTAATATGTCCCAAGGGGCCTTAGGACCCCTAGGGACAAATTTTGTCATGTAATGGGTAGAAGGGGGTCATAGGTCATCCTATCACCCCCTTCGACCCATAAGAACGATTATAATATGTCCCTAGGGGTCCTAGGACCCCTAAGGACATATATCATCATGTAATGGGTCGAACAAGGTCATAGGTCAACTTATGACCCCCTTCAACCCATAAGAAAGATTCTAATATATCCCTAGGGGTCCTAGGACCCCTAGGGACATATGTCATCATGTAATGCATCCTTCGACCCATAAGAACAATTCTAATATGTCCCTAGGGGTCTTAGGACCCCTAGGGACATATGTCATCATGTAATAGTTTGAATGGGGTCATAGGTCAACTTATGACCCCCTTCGACCCATAAGAACGATTCTAATATGTCCATAGGGGTCCTAGGACCCCTAGGGACAAATGTCATCATGTAATGAGTCGAAGGGGGTCATAGATCAACCTATGACCCCCTTTGACCCATAAGAATGATTCTAATATGTCCCTAGGGGTCCTAGGACCCCTACGGACATATGTTGTCATGTAATGGGTCCAAGGGGGACATAGGTAAACCTATGACCCCCTTCGACCCATGAGAATGATTCTAATATGTCCTTAGGGGTCCTAGGACCCCTAGGGACATATGTCATCATATAGTGGGTCGAAGGGGGTCATAGGTCAACCTATGGACCCCTTCGACCCATAAGAATGATTCTAATATGTCCTTAGGGGTCCTAGGACCCCTAGGGACATATGTCATCATGTAATGGGTCAAAGGGGGTCATAGGTCAACCTATGACCACCTTTGACCTATAAGAATGATTCTAATATGACCCTAGGCATCCTAGGACCCCTACAGACATATGTCAAAGGGACCTATGACCCCCTTTGATCCATAAGAATGATTCTAATATGTCGCTAGGGGCCCTAGGACCCATAAGGACATATGTCGTAATGTAATGGGTACCTATGATCCCCTTTGACCCATAAGAATGATTCTAATATGTCCCTAGGGGTCCTAGGAACCCGAGGAACATATGTCATCATGTAATAGGTTGAAGGGGGTCATAGGCCAACCTATGACCCCCTTTGACCCATAAGAATGATTCTAATATGTACTTACGGGTCCTAGGACCCCTAGGGACAAATGTCATAATGTAATGGGTCGAAGGGGTCATAGGTCACCCTATGACCCCCTTCGACCCATAAGAATGATTCTAATATGTCCTTAGGGGTCTTAGGACCCCTAGGGACATATTTCATCATGTAATGGGTCGAAGGGGGTCGTAGGTCAACTTATGATCCCCTTCGACCCATAAGAAGGATTCTAATGTTCATAGGGGTGCTAGGACCCCTAGGGACATATGTCATCATGTAATGCGTCGAAGGGGGTCATAAGTCAACCTATGACCCCCTTTGACCCATAAGAACGATTCTAATATGTCCTTAGGGGTCCTAAGACCATTAGGGACATATGTCATCATGTAATGGGTCAAAGGGGGTCATAGGTCAACCTATGACCCCCTTTGACCCATATGAATGATTCTAATATGTCACTTGGGGCCCTAGGACCCCTAAGGACATATGTCATCATGTAATGGGTTGAAGAGACCTATGACCCCTTTCGACCCATAAGAACTATTATAATATGTCCCAAGGGACCTTAGGACCCCTAGGGACAAATGTCATCCTGTAATGAGTCGAAAGGGGTCATAGGTCATCCTTTCACCCCCTTCAACCCATCAGAAGGATTATAATATGTCCCTAGGGGTCTAGAACTATTATAATATGTCCCAAGGGACCTTAGGACCCCTAGGGACAAATGTCATCCTGTAATGAGTCGAAAGGGGTCATAGGTCATCCTTTCACCCCCTTCAACCCATCAGAAGGATTATAATATGTCCCTAGGGGTCCTAGGACCCCTAGGGACATATATCGTCATGTAACGGGTCGAACAAGGTCATAGGTCAACCTATGACCCCCTTCGACCCATAAGAGACATACATCATCATGTAATGGGTCGAACAGAGTCATAGGTCAACATATAACCCCCTTCGACCCATAAGAACGATTCTAATATGTCCCTAGGGGTCTTAGGACCCCTAGGGACATATGTCGTCATGTAATGGGTCAAACGGGGTCATAAGTCAACATATGAACCCCTTTGACCCATAAGAACGATTATAATGTCCCTAGGGGTCCTAGGACCCCTAGGGACAAATGTCATCATGTAATGGGTCGAAGAGGATCATACCCCCTTTGACCCATGAAAACAATTCTAATATGTCCCTAGGGGCCCTAGCACCCCTAGGGACATATGTCGTCATGTAATGGGTCTAAGGGCATTATAGGTCAACCTATGACCCCCTTTGACCCATAACAATGATTGTAATATCTCCATAGGGGTCTTAGGACCCCTAGGGACATATGTCGTCATGTAATGGGCTGAAAGGGGTCATAGGTCAACCTATGACACCCTTCGACCTAATAGGAATGATTCTAATATGTCCCTAGGGGTCCTAGGACCTCTAGGGACAAATGTCGTCATGTAATGGGTAGAAGGGGGTCATAGGTCACCCTATGACCCCTATGACCCCCTTCGACCCATAAGAACGATTCTAATATGTCCCTAGGGGTCCTAGGACCCCTAGGGACATATGTCATCATGTAATGGGTCGAACAAGGTCATAGGGCGACCTATGACCCCCTTCGATCCATAAGAATGATTCTAATGTCCCTAGGAGTCCTAGGACTTGTAAAGACATATGTCGTATTGTAATGGGTCAAACGAGGTCATAGGTGAACCTATGACCCTCTCCGACCCATAAGAATGATTCTAATATGTCGAACGGGATCATATGTCAACCTATGACCCCCTTCGACCCATAAGAATAATTCTAATATGTCCCTAGGGGTCCTAGGACCCCTAGGGACAAATGTCATCATGTAATGGGTCGAAGGGGGTCATACCCCCTTTGACCCATAAAAATAATTCTAATATGTCCCTAGGGGCCCTAGCACCCCTAGGGACATATGTCGTCATGTAATGGGTCTAAGGGCATCATAAGTCAACCTATGACCCCCTTTGACCCATAAGAATGATTCTAATATCTTCGTAGGGGTTTTAGGACCCCTAGGGACATATGTCGTCATGTAATGAGCTGAAGGGGGTCATAGGTCAACCTATGACCCCCTTCAACCCATAAGAATGATTCTAATATGTCCCTAGGGGTCCTAGGACCTCTAAGGACAAATGTCGTCATGTAATGGGTCGAAGGGACCTATGAACCCCTTCGACCCATAAGAACGATTCTAATATGTCCTTAGGGTTTTATGCGTAGGCTGAAAAGATTAGGCAAAAAAAAACTAGAAGAAGAGAAGAAAGACTTAAATAAATAAATAAAAAACAATAGGGCCAACAACTATTATGAATATTTCACTGATTTATGTAGTATTATCATAATTTAATTTGATTGTGTGAATTTGAAAAACATCACTATCAATTTTATCACAATCATGTTTGATTGTGTTAATTAAACTAAAATCTTGGACAATCTTCAACCTGGACAAAAAAATGCACACTTTTCTAAAAAGTCAAAGGGGCAGTATTGTGTATGTAGAAGTTGAGAAAACCAACTTCATAGATCTTCAAGAACACTTGCATGCAAATATCCTGCAATGAAGAGAAACCAGAAAATGGAAACAATAGAGCTTAGAAGTTCTTAAGAATGTGAGAGCAAAAATGTATTCTAAGTTATGAAAACAAAATACAAAAGTTCAACCTTTTAAGGTGAACGAAACCCTAAAGAAAAAGAAAAACTAGGTTTGTGCATTATAATTAATATAAAATATTAATTATATGCACCTAAGAGAGCTAAAGAAACAAGAGTAATAAATAACTTACTCTAACGCCCCCCCCTTAAGCAAAGCTTAGGAGGAAGCTAACCTAGCAAAGCTATGAAAGAAGGAAAATGGGTCCCAGCAACAAGGCCTGATCAGGTACCCAATACAAGAAAATCTCTATGAATCGGAGACAAAGGAGAAAACCCAGTGGGAAAAACCCCTCTCCAAAAAGAGATGAAAAAAAAAAAGAAAGAAAATGGCTCAAGAGACTCCCTCAAAACCATAAACAACCCCCCCCATGAGAGAGAGATGAGACATCAAAGCCCCCCAGAATGATGAAGCCCCTGTAGAAATGAACAAACCAATGGAATTCCAATGCGGAAGAAACAAGGGCACAAAACAAAGAAACCATTGAATGACAGGAAGGCCTAATTGATGCTCAAAGGAGTAGACATGAGGATCCTAAAAAGGGATCCCCAATGTAGGTGTGTTGACACTGTCATGAAAGAGGAGATGAACATCCTCTGTAGAATCCGCAACAAGTGCTCCTGAAGGCTCGATGAGAGGAGCTGGAGGGTCTGGTAGAGATGAAGAAGAAAAGACTTCAACAGGATGTGGTGTGGTGATCTTAAGAACAATACAAAGGTTCATGTGTCCTGACTGCACCACATGATGCTCTCGCAAAAGAGAAGAAGTATGCTCTGATGATGGAGATGGTGTACCAAAGTGCGAGAAGGTGTAGAGACAGCTGGTATGATCAACTTTCCCTGTAGCAATAAGGCCTCATGTTGCACTATCCTGAATGTAGATTGAATCTGCAGTGAACTCAACTATCTTCCCTGATCCATTGTGTGTAATCTGATACATTGAGAGAAGACTTGCAGAGAGAGATGGAACATACAATACATCATTGAATGTGCCATCCTGAATGCAAACTGAACCTTTCCCGCAAACTATTAAAGTGTTATTCCCCATGAGAATATGAGGAATCGGAGAAGCCTCAATAGAGGAGAAGACCCCTTGAAAAGATGTCATATGGTGAGAAACACCTAAATCCAGTATCTGAGGGACTTGGGAAGGGGATGCAATGGAAGCCTGTAATGCATGACCCTATCCAAAATCTGGTGAAGATGTCGAAGAGGTGGATGAAGATTGAAAGGCAAGCCCCTATGAGGTAGAAGAGGATGGGGATGAAATAGAGCTCTTTTGAAGAAAAGCTTGCAAATATGCAATATGTTTCTCATAGCCATCAAATCTCTTCTAAAAACAATGTGCCTCATCATGAGCTCCTTTTTGACAATAGGAACAAGAAGGAGTCTCAGTCTTTTGTTTCTCCTTCTTCTTAGAAGAAGAGGATGAACTAGTAGAGTGCTGAGAAGAGGAATTAGATATCTTCTTAGACTTCTGCTCCTGTGTATCCTTGGCAAGTAATGCCTGTGATGGTGAACCTATAAGAGAATCCATCTGAGTGAGCTTGGACTGCTCACGAGTTAACCTGTCACAGAATATGTCAAAAGAGGGCATCTGATGTCTATTACCCAAGGCATCAATAGTGGAGTAGAAAGTGGAAGAAAATATCTGATACTCTCCTCACAACTTTGAGAGTATCAAAAAAATACACTCATCATCTTTTTTGGTTTTACCACATCCCTGCAAGACTATGCGCAGGGATTTGAACTTCATCAAGAAGTCCTCAATGGTGGGAAAGTTGTCAGGTGTCAAAGAAGTCAACTCTACCTCAAGTTGAAGTGCCAAAACTCATTCACTTGGCCAAACAAAGTCTAAAATTTGAGCCAATAAGCTCGTGGAGTAGTCAAACCATCCAAGTGAAATAGTAGACTGTTTGAAATGTTCAATGCAATCAATCCCATGGCTTCATCCATTTTGTTTCTATGCTAAAGAACCTCAAAAAGGCACTGCAAAATAGGTTGGTACGCATCTAGACATGACCATAAGCCTTTTGACATGAGAAGCCTAGTCATTTGTGTCTCCTAGGTGTGATAGTTGTCCGGCATGAGCCAGATCATAGAAGGATCCCACATTTGAGAGAAAGAAAAGATGGAAGTAGAAGGGTCTGATTCTAAAGCAAATTATAGAATAGAAAATGCTCCCCCCCCGACAACAAATAAAAAAACCCCCCAAAACCAAAGCAACAACTACAGAAAAACACAAAAGCTGAGAAAAGAACTTGGAATTTGGATGCAGAGAAGAGGAAAATAGAAGCCTCTACTTCAACATCAAATTTGGAAGCTCAAACAAACTCAAAATCAAATGAAACTAGCACCATTGTCTCTGTCTCTAAGTCATCTTTTCAGCGCTTCTTTCAGATTGCAAAAATACATCTGCATGCTCAAGTTATGAGCAAAAAACCAACTATAGGTCCAAAAGAGGAGCTCACTGGAAAAATACAGGCACGAGCTTAAATTTGACACCCATACAGCCAGCAAAAAAATCCGATTGCTAGGAAATGACATGTGCAACCGGATAGTGACATCATCTGGTCGGGAAGTGATGTTAGCAGCTGCCGAAAAATATCACCGTGAAGTGACATCAGCAGTCGGGTTTCTGACGTCAGCAAACGGAATGCTGACATCAGTCGGCAATTTCATACCACGACGACACCGCTGGCAGAGGTGGCGCTCGGGAGGAGAACCTGGTGGTGCCCTCTGGCAAAGGTTGAGCTGAGGCGGAGCTGGGGCGGCAGGCAGGCCAGAGCTGAGTGTCGGCAGAGGAGTTGCTCATGATGGTCGCTGGGCAGGGTCGCAGTGGCTGCTAGGCAAAGCACCGGTGGTGCGTTTTTTAAACGCGATTTTTTATATTTTTTAAGTCCTGTGTACAGTCCGTACAAATGCATCCAAGGGGGGCAAAAAGAATTCCCAGACGCCCGGAAGCCAACAACAAAAACTTTTATATGTGTTTTGACTGCAAACGGCCTTTCAGATCTAATGGCGGCATCCATTTGAGCCCAAAGTGCCCCGAAAATTCACCCGTCACCATTTTGAAGAAGTTTTTTTTGAAAAAGCTGGAGTTTCTAACTCTGAATCGTGGCTTCAAGAATCTTCAGATGAGGAAGCAATAGGTCCGCTTTGATACCATGTAGAAGTTGAGAAAACCAACTTCACAGATCCTCAAGAACACTTGCATGCAAATATCCTACAATGAAGAGAAACCAAAAAATGGAAAAAGCAGAGCTTAGAAGTTCTCAAGAGAAAAAATGTATTCTAAGTTATGAAAACAAAATGCAAAAGTTCAACCTTTTAAGGTGAACGAAACCCTAAAGGAAAAGAAAAACTAGATTTGTTCATTATAATTAATATAAAATATTAATTATATGCACCTAAGAGAGCTAAAGCAACAAGAGTAATAAATAACTTACTCTAACAGTGTATATTGAAAACAATATACTAGCAAGGAAAAATATACTATACCACCATTGCAAAGGTCCGAGATGAAAATCCCTTGTGATTTAGTCTATTGGTTAATAAAATTAGAAACTCCCATAAGAAAAATTATCAGTGATTTCAAATCTAGACCATGGCCTTAGTTTCCCTTCATTTCATTACTCTTTGAAAGGAAAATTATGCACCTTACTTAGATCTCCATTGTAGAGTACACTACTAATAAGAAGCTAGGAATCTACTACTAAACCAAGCACTCGTCAGTAGTTGTACTTAGTTCCTAACTATATGTTAAGGATATCTAAAATAGGTCTTGGGATTGACATCTGTGATAGCATATAGATTTTTGATGTTCTTTTTTCTATGAAGTTGCCAAAGAGGGTTTTCTTTCACTGGAATGTTATGGAGAAAGGACATCTAGAAACTAGGGTTTCAAACCTCAATACTCTCATGTAGTCTATAAATCTCATTGAAGATGCCCAATTTGGTAGGGGCAAAACCACTTGCTGACCATGCCAAGCAAAACCACTCTACCTATCACATTCTTTTTCTTAAAGATATATTATTTATTGTAGCTTGTGCCAAATTATTTTACTATGCCTTTGTTTTAGTGAAGGTCTATTTTAAAGTTTATTGACATTCAAAGCTCAAATAAATATCCTCTTTACAAGAGTAGAACTAAAGCTTTGTATTATTATTATTCAAATTCATTGTGGAAGCTTATACCTTCCTAGATGCATGTCATTGATTCTAAGAAATACACTTTTAATTAAAATTTGGCCTCTTGCTAAATGCTTCAGCTAGATTTGTTTAAGTGTTTATAGATCAAGCCCATCTTTTCCAAAAGAAAATGATAGCCTAAACAAACAATAAAGTAGACCAGCATAAAAAAAGGATATTGCTTTTAACTTTCAAGATTTTTTTATAGGAAAAATAGAGCAACCATACTTGGAGGAAGAATAAAAGTCCAAAAGTTTGCCCCAGAGAAATGTAGATAATTCTAATTCTTGTTTTCTATTAAAATATGCTCCAACAAATTATTAGGAAGCAACATTTATCAGCTTGCCAACTGAAAAATCAAAACATGCAAAGTAACATAGAAGCAAAAATATAAATCAACAGTTATTTGTTGATGCTTCTTAACTAGGCCATGCTACCTTACCCTTTCACTTTCTATTAATTGTTGATTAACCTATCTATAAGTTGGCCAATTGCCTAGTTTTATTTTATCGGATCAAAGAATAGGCTACTCCATGAAACCAATATTACCAGGTGATCCAAGATAAGGTAGAGAGGTAGGAGAATTTAGTTATTTGCTTCAGAGAATAGAGATTGGGTCTCTTACAAGCATTTGGTTCCCTCTTAAATTTATAAAAGGCATGAGCTTCAAATGAAGTGGGAAATTTTAAAATAAGCTACTTGTTTAACTTATTATTGTTATGTTCACTTATTTTTGCCCTATTTATAGTAGGAAATTGGGAATTAACATTGTTAAACTATAGGTCATAAACTTTCATGCAAGGAGGGAATTGAATAGCTATGGTCAAAGGCACACCTAACTATCCAACCACCTTCTTGAGAAAATAGAATGTAAAAAAACACACAAAGAACAACACCAAGGAGAGAAATAACAAAACACTTGTATTGATTCGTAAAGTTATCAACATATATGCCCAACTATAAGGCCTTATGGGTTATGATCAGATACAAAATACAATTTCAAGATCTATAATCTAACTTCAAATTCGCAATTCCAGAAACATTTTCTTTGAATCTCTAATTCCTACCTCTAAACTAAACCAATTACCTCTACTTATACTTTCCAAAATGGCTTATAGAAGATTCTAGATCATTACATAATAGAAAGGCCAACCTCTAAATAGTATGCACTCATCCCAAGACAATATTCTATCATTAAATTCATGATCCAAATTAAATACATAAGTCAACTCAAACTAAGAACCAATCACAAACAAACTCAGTCAAAGAAGGAACCGAGCATTAGCAAATATCAGGTTCACTCGGCACATGAAGAAACACTCAATTAACACTACAAACTCAGTTAATACAAAATGCTAATACTCGGTTAACATGATAAGTTAATACTCAGTAAACATTGTTGTAACTTGGCTAACACTGTAGGAACTCAACTAACACTAATGAAACTTGGCTAACACTATAGGAACTCAGTTAAAACTACTAGAATGAACTAAAGAGTAGGATAACAAGGCAACCCTAAATGTTCCTACATCAGAAAACCAAGGTTGAAAGAAACGATTCTCCTAAATCATGCAAGTGTCACAACCTGAGCTGAATCCAACTCAGATTGAGAAATCCATGTAGCATCTTCAAATGGTATGTTATTCCACTTTACCAAGTATTCATAGTAATATTCTCCTCTTGTTCTTTTACCAACTCTCTAATCCAATATATTTTCAACCTCTTCAATCTACTTCTTAGGATAATCATTCAATACAACAACTTCATCATCTGACTCATGATACTTATGCAAATTAGAAACATTGAAAAATGGAGATGTATCCATTTCATCAGGTAACTCAACTTCATAAGAATTACCACTATAAAACTTCCTTAAAATTGTACAAGGTCCAAACTTCTTCATCTTCAACTTACTGTATGTTCCAATAGAAAATATTTCTTTCTTCAAATGAACCATCACCTCATCACCAACTTCAAAAACATGATGTCTTCTAGACTTATCAACATTCTTCTTTTAGTTCTGATTACTATGTTCCAACTTCTAATTCACTTCCTCATGCAAAGACTTCATAAAATCAACAAATTCTTCCCCTTCAACACTTCTCTTCTCTTCATCATCAACATCCCTCAAATCTAATATTCCTCTAGGCTACATTCCAATAACAATCTCAAAAAAAAAAAATCCATGTACTCTTATTCAAAGAATTATTATATGCAAACTCATCTTGTGTCAAATATCATATCCCAATTACTCGACTTATCTCCAACTAAACATCTCAGTAAATTACCCAAGCTTCTATTCACAACCTCTATCTATCCATTTGTCTATCGATGGAATGTAGAACTAAACTTCATCTTAGTATCCATCTTCTTCCACAAAGTCCTCCAAAAATAACCAACAAACTTACTGTCTCTATCACAAATAATACTTTGTGGTAATCCATGTGATTTAACAATCTCTTTGAAGAAAGTCTTAGTAGCATGCACAACATTTAATGCCTTTTACATGGTATGAAATGTGTCATCTTAGAAAATCTATCCACAACAACAAATATGGAATCATACCCTCTTTTTGTCTGAAGTAATCCAAGAACAAAATCCATACTTATGCCACTCCAAGGTTTCTTAGGAACAAAAATAGGTGTATACAAACTAGTATTCTGACTTACTCCTTTTGTAACTTGACAAATTCTTAACATTCTTATACATCTGTGGTGAATAATACTTATCCTTTGGCAAACTCAATGTCTTATCAATTCCAAAATGTCCAATTAATCCACCATAATGATTTTCCATAGTCAAATTAATACTCATAGAACTTCTTGGTATGCACAATTGAATTCCTTTAAACAACATACCTTCTTGAATTTGAAATACTCATCATACTTACTCATGTGATCTGATAGATATGGTACTTTGCACTTTCTCGATGCCTTAGAAAAATCAGGGTCAGTATCATACAATTCCTTCATTTTATCAAATTCAAAAACTTCAAACTTCATCTTAGTCAACAAAGAAAGTCTTATGTTCAATGCATCAACAACTCAATTAGTAACTCCACTTTTATAATTGATCACAAATATGGAACTCTGCAAGTACCCAACCCACTTCATATCTCTCTAATTCAATTTATGTTGACTTTCCAAGTACTATAAACCTTTATGATCAGTATACAACACAAACTCATTAGGAATCAAATAATGTCTCCACTTCTTTAAGGCTTGAACAATAGCATAAAACACTTGATCATACACAAAATATTTTCTTTTAGCATCATTCAACTTTTCACTAAAGAAAGCAATAGGTTTACCTTCTTGATTCAACACATATCCTATTGCACTGCCACTGGCATCACATTTAACTTGAAATATCTTACTGAAATTAGGCAAAGCCAAGATAGGTAACTCAACAAAAACCTTTTTTTTTAAAGTCTCTAAACTCTTATCAGCTCCATCTGTCCACTTGAAACCCTGTTTATCTCCTCTCATTGTCTTAGTCATAGCATTACAAACATAATTGAATTCTTTATAAACTTCCTATAGAAACTAACCAAACCATGAAATCATCTTACCTCACCCACATTCTCAAGTGTAGGCCATTCCAAAATTGCTTTAACTTTCTCAAGGTCCATTCTCAAACCATCATCTAAAATCATAAATTCCAAATGCATAATCTCCTCTTGCATAAAGGAACACTTTTTCAAGTTAATCATCAACTTCTCCTCTTTCAATCTTTACAATACTTATCTAACATGCTCAAGATGTTTTTCATTACTCTTACTAAATATTAGAATATCATCCAAATAAACAATCATAAAGTTACCCAAGAATCTCTTCAGAACTTCATTCATCAACTTCATAAAAGTACTAGGTGCATTAGCCAAATCAAAAGGTATTACCAATCATTCATACAAACCATCTTTTGTCCTGAAAGCAATCTTTTATTCATCACCTTCTTTGATTTCGATATGATGATAACCACTCTTCAAATTAATCTTGGTAAAATACTTTGCTCCACTCAAACAATCCATTATGTCATCCATCCTTGGCATAGGACACTTATATTTCACTATAATCTCTTTAATAGCTCTAGAATCAATACACGCCCTCCATTCTCCATCATTCTTAGGTGCTAATACAACAAATACATCACATGGGCTCAAAATTTCTCTGATCAAACCTTTCTACAACAACTCATGCACTTGTCTGTTAAGTTCTTCATTCTCTATAGGTGTCAATCTATATGGCGCCCTCCATTCTTCATTCTTCTTAGGTGCTAATACAAAAGATACATCACATGGGCTCAAAATTTATCTGATCAAACCTTTCTACACCAACTCATGCACTTGTTTGTTAAGTTCTTCATTCTCTATAAATGTCAATCTATATGGCGCTTTATTTAGAAAATTAGCTCCAAGAATCAGATCTATACAATTACTTATACTTCTTACTGGTGGTAAGCCATTGGATATATCTTTTGCAACAATTTCTTTATACTCGTTCAACAAGCTTTCAATTTCTACTGGGACTCGGTAATACTGCTAGCTCCTAGTATCACTTGGTTACTACTAACCTCCTTCACTCGGTTATTACTATTTTCTGTCACTTGGTTATGACTGGAACAACTCGGTCTTCTAGGAATTATGGAAAAACAAATTTGATTCTTCTTCATTTCCTTTTCAAATTGTTTCCCATTGACCACACAAACTTGAACAAAAGTACAATTAACCTCTTCTAGACTTTCAATCAAAGGAAACAATACTTGTTTTCTTCCATTCACCCAAAGAGTATATTGATTGAATCTTCTAGCATGTATAGCATATCTATTATATTGCCAAGGTCTACCCAATATAACATGACAACAATCCATAGGTATAACATCACACAAAACTTCATCAAAGTAATTGCCAATCTTGAACTTCACAACACATTGGTCACTTACCAATATCTTATGCTCATCTTTGATCAATGAAACATCATAGGGTTTAGAATGCTTTAGACTCTGCAATTGCAACTTTGTAACCAACTCCTTTAATGCCAACTTTGTTGAACTTCCACTCACCTTGCAGCATTTTCTAGCCATCTCACATCTAGTCTTGAAAAGACTTCTCCTTAGGATAGGTTAATCATCAATTCCCTTATTACAAAATGTTCTTCTCACCATCATATTTTCTGCAACCTCAAGTCCACTTAGTGAACCCTCAAGGTCTCCTTGAATCATAGCATTTATGTTAGCTTGTTCATTCTCAGCAGAGTATCTAGACTCAAAGGATCTATGCCCTTCTTTGTCACATCTAAAACAATTATCATGAGAACCACCTCTAGAGTAAGAATTACCTCTTCCTTAGTAAGAACTAGTACCTCCTCGATAGGAATTACCACCTTTCCATTTGGTCTTGCCTTTCTCATCATTTTTCCATTTAGATTTTTCTTATCTTGCATAGAATTGTTAGATCTTCCACCTTCTCCATAAAATCTACATCTACCTCTCTAGAATCTACCACCTCTATCTATTTGTTTTTGTTCATGCTTCTTTGTCAAGATCTCTTCATCTTTCAAGGCATATTGGTATGCTTCTTCCACACTATCCAATTTCACAAAGCTTATTTAATCTTGAATTCCAAATCTCAATCCATTTAGATAGCTTGTGACTTTGTCAACTTCATCATCTACATGTCCATATCTGATGTCTAATCTATAAAAATCCTCAGTATACTCCTTTACAGTCATGTCCTTCTGTCTCAAATTTTGCATCTTTCTGAACAAGCTAACTTGGTAATCAATGGGAAGGAACTTCTTCTTCACCTTGTTCACCATTTTCAGCCAAGTCCTAATCGTCTCATTTACTCTCCTTTTTCTATTAGTTTGCAAATGCCCCCACCATAGTGAGGCGTGACCTTCTAACCTAGTGATTGCAATTTTCACCTTTCTATTACCATGAGTGTTTTCAAACTCAAAGAACTTCTCCATATCAGAGATCCAATTGAACACAACATTGGTGTCTAATTTCCTATCATAAGAACAACCTCTAAAGTAGGCTTTGAATGTGCCCTTGACAACACTCTAAACAATCTTTCCTCATCTTGATCTTACTCAGGTTCTGGATTAGTGTTATGATCCTAATGTGCGGCCTTCACTGGCACCTTAGGTTTTTGGTGCAATGGTTCATACCATGTGGTATCAAAGCCTCCACCTAGGTTTGAGTCTTAGAGCAGGTTGCACGTCAGCATTGCAATGTACATTTGGGGCTCATATGGCCAAGGGAGGTGCTACGCCCTTAATATTAGTGTATATAGGGTTATGAATAGTCAACTTGTGGCTATCTTAATCCTTACTTAAGTCATGTTATCCTTATTATATTATTATTTAGGTAGGTAGGTCAGTCTAGGTGTTATGTAAGATTGTGTATATTCAGCTTAAGCATAATTAGGTATATATAGGAGGTTATGAGTCTTATTTCATCATCATATTGTGAATTTTGTTCCATTGGAGATATTTGGAGGTTGCCCCCTCAAAGTGGCATATTAATCTCATTTATTATTAAGTATTTAAAGAATATTTCATATTGTCTCTTCCATTGTGCAAGTTATTTCATTACAAGTGGTATCAAAGCATGATCTTGGCACCATAGAGGCAAGATTTTTTCTCAACATTGGGGTGATTTTTGGAAGAGCATAACTTTCAAATTTTAGCATTTTTTAAAAAGATTTTTAAAGTATTTTTGAAAGCCATATTAAAGAAGCTACACTCCAAAATTCAGAGGAATTGGAGCAAATTTCAGAAAATTATTGCAGAATTAGTATTTCTACACAATTTATTGAGATCTACATATCTCTCGCATCCTGTCAAATATGAGTATAACTTGTATTAGCTTTTTGAATACATAGTAGAGGATCCTACATTTCAAAGCTTGGAGAAATTGAAGAAAAAATAAGCAAGTTATTACAAAATTAGAAAATTCGCTCTTAAAGCAGCAAATTTGCTAACTTTTAAAAAAAAATTCTGAGTTCGGATATCTTGGCCCAAGTAAGTTACAGTAAAAAAATTACAGAATTTACATTTCATTTGTGTGATTTATTTCAAAAATATTGGTTTCCATCATGATAGGGCCTCCAAAAAGAGGCAAAAGGAATGCTACCATACCAGGGAAATCCTCTGATCAGGATTGGGAAACAACAGAGGATACTAATCCCAATGAGGAAATAAATAAGTTTGAGGAAGAGGTTAAGAGGGATATGTGTGACCTACAAGGAGATATATCATATTTACGAAGCATGTTAGGCACCTATATGAATGAAACAAGGAAGAAGTTCTCAACTAATCAAGGTGAAACCTTCAAATCAAATAATAATGACAAAAATTTCCATACTCCTATGGGATCTAGGAACTTTTTTCCAAAGGTGGACATGCACAAATTTGATGGAAAAGATCCCTTAACATGGATAAATCAAACGGAGAATTTTTTTGAAGTACATCAAACCCCATATGGAAAAAAGGTCACTATGGCTTCCTTATATCTAGAACCATATCATTTTATTTGGTATCGCTAGCTTTGTACTCATAGGAGGAAAAAGGGTCTCACTGTATCATGGTCAATGTTTACAAAAGAACTCCAAGCACAATATAGCAATAGTGTGATAGAAAACTTCTTTAGTCAACTTATTAAGCTTCAACAAATAGGATCGATTAAGGATTATATTCAAAAATTCCAAAATCCATCCTTGAGAGTGGATACATAGAGGAGAACTTGAATGATTTATTCTTGGGTGGCCTCAAGGATCACATTCAACATGAGGTACTCATGTTTAGTCATAGCTCACTAAATGAATCTTTTATATTGGCATGCAATGTAGAGGAGAAGTTCTTGATTCCTAGAAAGAAAGGGGCTAATGTGATAAGTGAAAAAAGATATTCAACACCTTCTCTTCCTCAAACTACTAGGTTGACTCCACAACAAATTGAGGAGAAAAGAGAAAAAGTTTTGCATTTCAATTGTGATAGCAAATATAGTCAAGGACATAAATATAGTGAAAAGAAATTGTTCTAAACTGAAGGTCCAAGTGAGGAAGAAGAGGATGAACCCATATTTGAGGAGGATAGGGAGTCAAGTGAGGATTCACATGATTCTTAACTAATCATTTCTTGTCATGCACTTTCAGGTTTTAGTGCACCACAAACTCTCAAGGTAGTGGGTTTCTTAAAGAAGCAAAAAGTAACTGTGTGGATCGACTCAAGTAATACTCATAATTTCATCAACAAAAAGTTGGCAACTCTTCTAAATTGTTTTATGTATCTAGCCCCAGAGTTTCAAGTTTTGATTGTAGATGGGAGCACAGTTAGTTCTTCAGGGAAGTGTCATAGAATCAAAGTATCCATGGGAGATTATCAACTTGATACCCCAATATATGCAATGTTCATGGGTGCAACAAACATTGTTTTTGGAGTACAATGGCTTACTACATTGGGAACAATTGAGATGAACTTCCAAGAACTATTCATGTGATTTCAATCAAAAGGAAAGGTAGTGGAGCTAAAGAGGTTGAAGGCAAAATCACCACAGCTAGTAAGCTCTCATCAAATGAAAAAGTTTCTTAAGAAAGGAGTAGATGGATTTGTGGCCTATCTATATTCATTAGAAGTATCTCAATCTAATGCTCTTACTCATCCAGATTTACAAGCAACAATTGATCGTCACTTAGTGAGTGTTGGAGATATGCATAAAGAAATTCCTCCTAAGAGGGATCATGACCATGAAATACAAATAGTTCCAGCGAGCCAGCCACCAAACATCACACCTTATAGGTACCCACACATACAAAAGAGTGAGATAGAAAAAAAATGTTGAGGAGATGCTAGAGGCAGGAATTATCAGGCATAGCCAAAGTGCTTACTCCTCACCTATTGTGATGGTGTGTAAGAAGGATGAAACTTGGTGCATGTGTCTAGATTATAGAGTGCTCAACAAGTACACTATTAAAGATAAGTTTCTTATTCCAATCATTGATTTGTTGGATACAATTGATTAATTGTGTGTTGTCTTTGATGTTACTTGATCAGTGAAGACAATTTTCTTAGTCTACTGAGTGTTCTTGAGTTTACTCTCTACAGAAGGTAGTATCTATTGAGCTCACTCGGGCATCAAAGGAAGTTAAGCAGAAAAGAGTGTTAACCAAGCTCACTTGGTTAACAAAGGAAAAGTTGAATAGAGTTAGTATTAACCGAGTTCACTCATTTGCCAAAGGAAAATTGTAAGTTCGTAGTGTTAACTGAGCTTTTATTGGTTAATATAGGAAATCACTTCAGAATCAGTTACTATCAAGCTAGGTCGGCTACCAAAGGATTTTCTTATTTTGGCATGCAAAGCTTAATTATTGTATCTATTGATTCTAGCTGACTAAGGTGATGAATATTGGTTATTTTAATTTGTATTTGAGCCAACTTGACAATCTGGAAGGTATAAGTAAAAGGTCAACTTATGATTTCAAAGGGTGAGATGCAAGTTGAATGAGTTGAAAGAGATAAGAAGAGAGGAAGTGAACTTAAAAAATAAGTAGGTATCCTTGTGGAACAGAAAAGTATTATTCGATCAAGAAGGATTAAGTGTGAACTAGAACAGAGATCTATAATCAGCAATTTAGTTGCATCACAATCAAGTCATTTCATTGTTACTCTCTAACCATTGTAGCAGTGAACTAAAATCTCTTAACAAAGTTGGTTTAACAACCATTTGTAAATCCTCTAACAAGGTGGCAATTCCATTAAATTGTTTCAAGACCTCTCACAAGGCCACTCCTAACAGGGTGATTAAATCATTTAACAAGGTCACACCTAATAGTGTGTTTTGTAACCTTTAACAGGGTTGGCTCCTAACAGGGCTCACTTCAGAAGAGTGAAAAACAGTAACTAGTTACATTGGTAATTTTTTCCAAATTGAGTTTCCATGTTGAATCTTGGTGTCTCATGTGTTCATGTTATTTATTTCACGCTTACAAATAATTACTGATAACATCTAAAGATCTGCTAAAATAATTCACACTATGCATTTACCGAGTTACACCAATTTCTATGTGTTTACCGAGTATTAGTAGTAATCAGTTTCATCAGTCTAAATTTTATTTGACATCCAAGGGATCTAGGATTTATTTTAGTAGTAATTGATTCACCCCTCCCCTCTCAATTACTCCTCTTATATTTCCAACAATTGGTATCAGAGCTTTTAGTTTTTACAGAGAAGGTTTCAAGGACCTAAGCTAAAGATCAGGATGTCTTACAAGAGAGAGATTCCAAAGCTGAATAGAGACAACTTTACAGCATGGTAAGAACTTATGAGGCTTCATCTGGCTACCATCAGTGATTCAGGATGCAAATATCTTGATGAAGAATATAAAACTCCCACTAGAACATTATCTATTGAAGATATTGTTGAGAAGAAGAACCATCACATCATGATGATTGACATTGTATCTGCTCTCAATTATGCTAAATTTGATGAGGTCAAAGACTATAAAACTACTTTTGATATGTGGAACAAACTAAAAGAAATCTATGGAGGAGATGATAATGTAAGAAGAGCCAAAGAAAAAATTCTTAGAGGACAATTTGATCAAATGAAGATGAGAAAAGATGAGAATGTTGCAAAATATGTGGAAAGAATCAATGCAAGTATTAGTGCAATCAAAGCATCTAGAGGAGAAATCAAAGAAGAAACTATTGTAAGTAAAATTCTCAGAACTTTGCTTCCCATCTATGCAATCAAAGTATCTACTATTCAAGAAAAGAGATGTGATCCAAATAACAAGATAGGCTTGGATGTCCTAGTAGGAAGATTGGCCTTTTGAACTAGACAACTTTGACAACTATGTTCTTGCTTCCAAGAATATTGAGTTTACATTTGAAGCTAGACTATCACTCAAAGAAAAAGGCAAAAAAATAAAAGATAATCAATCAGAAAGTGAGGAAGAAACTGAAAAAAATTCTAAGAGTGATTTTGAAATTGTTGAAGCTCTACTTGCAAAGAAATATTCTAGGAGCAGAGGAAAGTACAAAGGTAAAATCCCTCTAATCTATTTTTCTTGTGAAGAAATTGGTCATATTGCTACTAGGTGTCCAAACAAAAAAAGGAAGGAAGAGAAGAAAAGCCACAAGTATAAAGGCAAGAAGGAATTCAAAGGTCACAAATCCTACTAAGTCAGAGGTAAGAAAACTTGTTTTATGGCTAAAGATTCTGATAATAATGAAAATAAAATAGTGTATATTGATGTAAAAGATGAATTTGATGATGAAGGAGATAAGATGGCACTTGTCTCTCATGTTAGCAAAAATGAAAAATGGATCATAGATAGTGGATGTTCTCACCATATGACTGGAGACAAAACTAAGTTTGAACAGTTTAAACACTATGATGGAGGTAGTGTAAGGTTTGGAAACAATGAATCTTGTCACATAAGATGAAAATGTCGTATCTCATTAACCAATGAACATGTATGTGACAATGCCTATTGGGTTGAAGGACTAAGACATAATTTACTAACTGTGGCACAGCTGAACATCATTGGATTCAAAGTAGAATTCATGAATGGCAAGGCAAGATTACTAGATAACCAAGGAAATCTGATTGGATCAGGTAGGCAAACAAAAAGTAACCTATTTTATCTTGGTCTTGGTGATTGTTCATGCTTTATTGCTCAAGTAGAAAAAAGTTGGTTATGGCACAGAAGGCTATGTCATGTAAACTTTGATAATATGGTCAAGATTAGCAAACTCAGAAGGGTAAGAGGTCTTCCTAGTTTGAAGAAACCTAATGTTGGTTTATGCAAAAATTGCCAAATTGGTAAAATGGGAAAGACTAGTTTTAAAATCAAAACTATCAGTCAGAATATGTCTTGGAAATTATGCATACTAATTTATGTGGACCCATTGGAATAAAAACTTATAGTGGAGAAAAAAAAATTATTCTTTTTGTTGATGATTATTCTAGGATGATGACTATTATGTATCTGAAAGAAAAATCAGAAGCTTTTGAGAAATTCAAATGGTATCTGGCTAGAGTAGAAAAAGAAACTAAAAAAAAATTGAAATACTTAAGATCAAATAGAGGCGGTGAATTCATCTCAAATGAATTCAACAATTTCTACATTGAAAGAGGAATCAAAAGACATGTATTAGCCCCCGATACTTCTGAGCACAATAGAATAGTTAAAAAAAGAAACAAATCCATCATGGATTGTGCAAGGAAACTAATGATTGAAAAGAATGTTGCTATCGAATACTAGAAGGAAGTTATCAACATTGCATTTCATACTTTGAACCGAGTTCAGTTGAAGAAGGACTCAAACAAAACTCCCTATGAATTATGGTATGGCTACAAACCCAATGTAAGTTACTTGAAAATATCTGGCAGCAAATGTTATATCTTAAAAGAATCTAAAAAAGGTAAGTTTGATGTAAAAGGTGATGAAGGTATATTTATAGGATATTCCTGCAAAAGTAAAACATAAAAATGTCTAAATTTGTCCACTCACAAAATCATAGAAAGTGCACATGTGAGAATTGATGAGTTTGCAGAAAAGACTAAAGAAGAAAGCAAAAAGGAGCAAGAAGATTGCAGAAGATTTGTCTACTATGAACCTGATACATTGCCAAACACATTTGACAAAAAGGAGACTTCATCTCCTGAGCTCTCCAAGTCTCCATTAGTTACTAAGTTGTAGGAAGTGCAAACCGACTCACAAGGACCTGAGTCACATTCAAAGGCTACAACGTTAGTGCATACCAAGTCTGAGGAACCCGAGCCAAAGATAGAAGGACCCTAGTCTAAAGTTTAGATTCAAAATGAAGACAACTCAATTCATTCAAAAGTCAGAGAACCTATATTGGCTAAATATGTTAGAAGTCATTATGCACCTAATCAGATCATTGGAAATAAATTAGATGGAACAATGACAAGAAGAAAATTAAAAGGTACATGTTACTTTTTGAATTTGAACCTAGAAGTGTTAAAGATGCATTGGAAAATGAAAGTTGGATTGAGGCTATGAATGAAGAAATAGAATAGATAGAAAAGAATAAAACTTAGGCTCTTGTACCTAGCCCCAAAGATAAAAATGTGATTGGTATAAAATGGGTATTCAAAAATAAGCTGAATGAAGATGGAAAAGTGTCAAGAAACAAAGTAAGGTTGGTATATAAAGGATATTCTCAAGAAGAAGGTATTGATTATGATAAAACTTTTGCCCCCATTGCAAGATTAGAAGGTGTTAGGACTTTATTGGATTATGCAGCTCATAGAGGATTCAAAGTATATTAGATGGATGTTAAATCTACATTTTTTAATAGAATTCTTGATGAGAAAGTCTACATTGAACAACCAGAAGGTTTTGTTGATCCAAACAAAAGGGACATGGTCTGCAAATTACACAAAACCCTATATGGTCTTGAACAAGCTCCTAGAGCCTGATATGAAAGATTACATAACTATTTGATACATATTAGTTTTCAAAGAACAAATGATATCAATAGCCTATATATCAAAGAAGGACAAGATAAGAAAATTGTGTTGGCAGAAATATTTGTGGATGATACTCTATTTATAGGAAATGATGACTTATACAAAGCATTTTCAGAACAAATGAATAAAGAATTTTAAATGTTCATGTTTGGTGAAATAAAATTCTTTGTTGGATTGTAGATACAACAGAACAGAAATGTTATCAATATCACTCAATCTAAGTACATCAAAGAGATACTCAAGAATTTTGGAATGGAAGATTCAAAACTAGTTGGAACCCCCATGTGTATTGGACTTAAGCTTACCAAAGATGATGACTCCAAAGAAGTAGATCAAACCTTATATAGATCAATAATTGGAAAATTATAGTATTTGGTACATACAAGGCCTGATATTGCTTTAGCAATTGAGATAGTAGCAAGATTCTCCACTAAACCTGGAGAAAACCACATGATGGCAATAAAAAGAATCTTAAGATATCTGAAAGGTACTAAGACTATGGCTTATGGTACAAACTTGGAGGCAACCTTGACTTAAAAGTATTTATTGATGCTGATTGGGCAAGAAATCTTGATGACAAAAAGAGCACCAGTGGTGGAGCATTCTTTCTTGGTAAAAGGTTGGTATCTTGGACAAGCAAGAAGCAAAACTGCACATCTCAATCCACAATAGAAGTAGAATATGTAGTAGCAGCAGTGAATTGCTCTAACATTTTTTAGTTCAAATAATTGTTGGAAGGAATGAAGGTTGAAATCAAAGAGCCAATAGTCATATATTGTGATAACACCAATGCAATCAACATATCAAAGAATTTAGTGATGCATTAAAAAATAAAGCATATTGCTATAAAATATCACTTTGTAAGAGAATTAGTACAGGACAAAAAAATCAGATTGGAATATGTGCATACAAAAGAATAAATTGTAGATATATTAACAAAGCCATTACCTAAGGATGCATTTTTGTATCTAAGAGGTAAGCTAGAAGTCATTCCCCTATCTGAAGCTCCCTAGATAAAGTTTAGTGATGCATCAACAGGAACTAAGTTGAAGATCAATCAGTTGATGTAGTATTGACACGGACATATTGCAAATGAATCTATACTCAAGGTACATTGACACTAATTAGAATTGTCTTTGGCATGTGTTATCAAAGAGGGAGAAGTTTATTGTCATATCTTTCTAAAATTTTGTAGAAAGGAGAAGTTAAACAATTCTTTCACAGAGGAAGAATACTTTAGAAGTTTTTTGTATAAAATCAAAGAGGGAGAAGCTTTCTGACAGAGGGAGTCTTGTTCTCAAAATTTCATAGTGCTATGACATGTTGTGTTGCCATCAATGCCAAAGAGAGAAATTGTTGGATACAATTGATTAATTGTGTGTTGTCTTTGATGTTACACAAAATGTCATATCAGTTGATAGTCAGTGCATACTGAGCTCACTTAGTCAATGAAGACAATTTTCCTAATCTATCAAGTGTTCCTAAGTTTACTCTATATAGAAGGCAGTATCTACCAAGCTCACTCGGGCGTCGAAGGAAGTTAAGCAGAAAAGAGTGTTAACCGAGCTCACTCAGTTAACAAAGGGAAAGTTGAACAAAGTTAGTATTAACCGAGTTCACTCGGTTACCAAAGGAATTTTGTAAATTCATAGTGTTAATCAAGCTTCTGTTGTTTACCATAGGAAACACTTCAAAATTAGTTTCTACCGAGCTAGGTTGGCTACCAAAGAATTTTCTTATTTTGGCATGTAAAAATTAATTATTTTATCTATTGATTCTAGCCGACTGAGGTGATGAATATTGGTTATTCTAATTTGTATTTGAGTTGACTTGATAATCTAGAAGGTATAAGCAAAAGGTCAAGTTGTGATTTCAAAGTGTGAGATGCAAGTTGAATGAGTTGAAAGAGATAAGAAAAGAGGAAGTGAACTTGAAGGATAAGTCGGTATCCTTGTGGAGCAAAAAAGTATTATTTGATCAGAAAGGATTACGTATGAACCAGAGCAGAGATCTGTAATCAGCAATTCAATTGCATCACAATCAAGTCATTTCATTTTTACTCTCTAACCATTGTAGCAGTGAACTAAAATCTCTTAACAGAGTTGGTTTAACAACCATTTGTAAATCCTCTAATAAGGTGGCAATTCCATTGAATTGTTTCAAGACCTCTCACAAGGCCACTCCTAATAGGGTGATTAAATCCTTTAACAGGGTCACAACTAACAATGTGTTTTGTAACCTTTAACAGGGTTGGCTCCTAACAGGGCTCACTTAATAAGAGTGAAAATTTGTAACTAGTTACATTGGTGGTTTTTCCCAAATTGGGTTTCCACGTTAAATCTTGGCGTCTCATGTATTCATGTTATTTCTTTCATGCTTGCAAATAACTACTGATAACATCTTAAGATCTGCTAAAGTAATTCACACTCTGCATCTACCAAGTTACAACAATTTATGTGTGTTTACGGAGTATCAACAGTAATCAGTTTTATCAGTCTGAATTTTATTTGACATCCAAGGGATCTAGGATTTATTTTAGTAGTAACTGATTCACCCCTCCCCTCTCAGTTACTCCTCTTATATTTCCAACATGATGATCTACTAGATGAATTAAACAAAGCTATGTATTTTACCAAGTTAGATCTTAGATCGGTTTATCACCAAATTCAGATTAAGGAGGAAGATATTTGTAAGACAACATTTCGAACTCATGAGGGTCATTATGAATTTTTTGTGATGTCATTCGGTCTTACTAATGCACCATCTACATTCCAAAGTTTGATGAATTCCACTTTTAAGAAGTTCTTGAGAAAGTTTGTGTTAGTATTTTTTGATGATATACTATTTTATAGGAAGACTTGGGAAGAACATTTGTAGCATGTAGATTGAGCATTACAATTACTTGAAGATCATCAACTCTATGCTAAGCCATCCAAGTGTGGTTTTGGTCTTAAGGAGGTGGAGTATTTGGGACACATAGTTTCACATGGAGTAAAGGTGGAACCTAGCAAAATTAAGGCTATCATGGAATGGCCTATTCCAAAAACCATTAAGAAGCTAAGGGGTTTCTTAGGATTGACAGGGTACTATAGAAGATTTATGAAGAATTATGGTCCTATAGCAATACCACTCACCATTCTATTGAAAAAGGATTCTTTTCATTGGAATGAATCTACAAATGTAGCATTTGAGAAATTGAAGAAGGCTATATGTACAACTCTAGTGCTTGCCACTTCGGACTTCACCAAGGAATTCATTGTGGAATGTGATGCTTCTGGAAATAGGATAGGAGCATTTCTCATGCATGAAGGTAGACCAATTTCTTTAGAGAGTCATTAGTTAAAGGTAAAAATCAACTCAAACCTATTTATGAGATGGAAATGTTGGCAATCCTTCATGTACTTAAAACTAGAGGCCTTATTTAATGGGTCGACACTTCAAGGTTAAGATAGATCATGATAGCCTAAAATATTTTTTGGAACAAAGACTATCTTCAGAAGAGCAACAAAATTGGATCACTAAGATGTTGGTATATGACTTTGAAATTGTATACAAGAAAGAGAAGGAAAATATTGGGGCTGATGCACTTTCCATAAAAGATGAAAAAGATAAAGCCTTATTGCGTGCTCTTTCAATATTAGAAGGAAATTGCATGGTAGAAGCAAAAGTAGAGTGGCAAAATGATGGTGCAACAAGTGATTTCATCTAGCAAATAAAAAGTGACCCTAGTAGTTTAGATAAGTTTTGTTTAAAGGGGGATATTCTTTGGAATAAAGAGCGATTGTATCTTTGCAAGAATTTCACTATTAAACACAAGATTTTCATAGGAATACATGACTCCCCAATTGGTGGTCATTCAAGACTTTTGAAGACATATCATCGGGTCAAGAAAATTTTTTTTAGGAAGGGCTAAAAGGTGATGTTCAAAAATTTGTGGCCGGACGTTTGGTTTTTCAAAGAAATAAGGCAGAAATAATTAAGACACCAGGTCTCTTACAGCCTTTATTTATTCCTAGCCAACATTGGGAAGAGATATCCATGGACTTCATCATAGGGCTTCCCAAATCTAAAGTTCATAATGTCATCATGGTAGTAGTTGATTGCCTCACTAAATATACACATTTCATTGCATTATCCTTTTACACCAAGTATAGTGGCAAAAGTTTTCTTAGAGAATATCCAAAAGCTACATGGCACACCTAAGGTTATTATTAGTCATCATGACCCTATCTTTACAAGTCACTTTTGGAAAGATTTATTCTCATGTTTGGGTACTCAATTGGCTCATAGTTCTTCATACCATCCTCAATCAAAGGGGCAAACTGAGGTTATTAATAAATGTTTGCAAGGATATCTACGTTGTTTCACTTCAAAGAAACAATCTCAATGGGTAGATTGGCTCCCTCTTGCAAAATGGTGGTACAATACTTATTTTCATAGCTCGTAAAAAATGTCTCCATTTTTGGCACTTTTTGGATATCATCCTCCTTACATCACATCATCATTAAAGGTGTCACCAAGAGTTTAGGCAATAGAGGACCACTTTCTTCATCAACAAGAAGTACTTTTAGGACTCAAAGATAATTTAGCTATGGCAAAAAAATTGAATGAAACAAGAAGCAGACCAATATCATAGTGAAAGAAATTTTGAAGTTGGGGATTGGGTCTTTTTCAGATTGCAACCTTATAAAAAAATCTCAATGAAGCACCAAAAAAAGAATAATAAGTCAAGTCTCCAAGATATTATGGACTATACAAAATCATACAAAAGATTGGTAGTGTTGCCTAAAAGCTAGAGTTGCCACCAACAACAAAGATACATCTAGTTTTTCATGTTTCTTGTTTAAAGAAGGTAATTGGGCACAATATTCCTACTCAAACAATACTACCAGAGCTTGATGAAGAAGGAAGAATAATTTTAGAACCAGAATGCATTCTTCAAACACACACGAAGAAGCTGAGGAATAGAACCCTCACTCAATATCTCATCCAATCTAAACTTACTAGTTGAAAAGGCCATATGGGAGGACAAGGAGTTCATTCAAAAGAACCCACACTTGGTTAGCAGTGAGGACAATGCTTCTTTCAAGAGAGGGGGCATGCTACACCCTTAATATTGGTGTATATAGGGTTATGAATAGTCAACTTGTGGCTATCTTAATCCTTAATTAACTCATATTATCATTATTATATTATTATTTAGGTATGTAGGTCAGCCTAGGTGTTATGTAGGGTTGTGTCTATTTAGTCTAAGCATAATTAGGTATATATAAGAGGTTATGAGTCTTATTTCATCATCATATTGTGAAGTGTGTTCTCATTGGAGATATTTGGAGGTTACCCCGTCGAAGTGGCCTATTAATCTCAATTATTATTAAGTAGTTATAGAATATTTCATATTATCTCTTCCATTGTTCATGTTATTTCATTATAGGAGGGCCCACCATATGGGCACACATCGAGCCTAGAGTTTGGACTCTAGAGCGTGGTGGGATGTTATGATCATGGTGGGATGTCATGATCCTGGTGGGTGGCCTTCACTAGCTCCTCTCCTTTGAGTTGTCTCCACAACATCTAATCTATCTGCAATTTGTCTCAACATGTCCATAATAGCAATGTCATCATTTCCTCTACCTCAAACCATCTTTACAGACAAGTTCCTACAAGATTGTAACCTCTGCAAGTTATAGGTCAAATCCATAAATTTTCCACCCTACGACCAAATTCAACTTAGGGTTCTACATGATCTAATCTCCACAAGGAAGAACCTCAAGCTCTAACACCATCTAGTGCAAGAAGGGAATTGAACAACTAGGGGCACACCTAACTATCCAACCACCTTGTTGAGTGAACATAACAAAAGAAAACACACAAAGAACAACACTAAGGAGAGAGAGAGAGAGAGAGAGAGAGAGAGAGAGAGAGAGAGAGAGAGAGAGAGAGAGAGAGAGAGAACAAAACACTTTTATTGATTCATCGAGTTATCAACATACATGCCCAGCTGTAAGGCCTTCTAGGTTATGGCTAGATACAAAATACAACTTCAAGATCTACAATGCAACTTCAAATTTGCAATTCTAGAAACATTTGCTCTAACTCTCTAAGTCCTACCTCTAAACTAAACCAAATACCTCTACTTATATTTACTAAAATGACTTACAAAAGATTCTAGATAATTACATAATAGAAAGGCCAACCTCAAAATGGTCTGCACTCATCCCAAGACAAGACCTTATCATTAAATTCATGATCCAAATGAAATACATAAGTTGGCTCAAACTAAGAACTAATCAAAGAAATACTCGGTCAAAGAAGGAACCGAACATCAGCAAATATCAAGTTCACTCGGCACATGAAGGAACACTCAGTTAACATTGCAAACTCAGTTAAAATTGTTGGTTAACACTAATCTCAGTTAACACGAAAGGTTAATACTCAGTTGATAGTGCAACTCAATTAACATGACAGGTTAATACTTGATTAACACTGCAAGAACTTGGTTAACACTACTAAAACTCGACTAAGACTGTAGGAACCTGGTTAAAAGTACCAAAATGAACAAAAGAGTAGGATAACAAGGCAACCTAGGATGCTCCTACATCCAACTTGAAGTTAGCCTTAGGAGAATTAGAATAAAATAGATTTTTCTTACATTTTAATGTTCATCTTAATGAAATGTTTACATCTTTATTTACAAATAGAAAAATAGTTTAGTATTCCTAATTTTTCAACATAAAAATATATCACAAATTTATTAGTCTAAAAGATCAATGAATTAACAACCTGCTACTCAAAACATGGCAAGGACCAAGATATAAATCTCCCTTGTCACTGATGATATGCCCATCATCAATTGCTTGGGAGAGGAAAGAAAGAAATAGGACAATATTTCAAGAGAGAGGAGTCAATGGACAAATTGAGAAACGATGAAGGACAAATTTGGTAATGAAGTTGTTTAGAATGTGGTGCAAGAAAATTCACTTGCCTGGTGTCACTCATTCTTTTGTGTGCACATCCAATGCAAAAAAATGTACACTATATACCTCATCCTTTATGCATTTCAGTGGCAATTGAGTGGTGGTGAAAATGACTAGTGGTGAGAAAAGGAAACAAAAGGAGAAATGAAGGTAACTATTCCCCCTTGGCGCCAACAAACAACGGATACCCTTCAAAGGGGCTATAATTGAAGAATGGTTGAGGAATGTTTCCTCCTTGACCCATCTGTCTTTCATCAATATCATTTGGGCCTTATTAGAGTAGAATATGGAGTGTCAAACTTCAAAAAGAGGACAAGTTTTACCATCATATCCCTCTTTTGTGCTTGGGGGCCTCATTTTGGTTCCGAAGAGCAAGTGAAGCGCATTGTGGAGAGATGTGTGAAGCCAAAGTACAAAGTTGGGCTCGATGAGATCCTCAATTATGCAGTTCCTGGGAAGGGTATTGTTGTGGCTTATGGAGATTGGCTAGCTTTTCCTAGCTTTCAGACCCATGCGCACCATTTTATTTATCAAAGAAACTTGGAAGAATTTTTTGCAAGGAAGCATGATGTGAGGAGGGCATGGGCCCTTTTAGTGAATTTTATGCATGTTTGGGACCTAGATTTGGCTATTGAAGTTCCTAAAAGCTAGATGAATGTAAATTTATTTTGGTTCCGTCTAATAAGAGCATGGGAAGACATGGAAAACTAGAGGGAGTGGAGAAGGATGAGATGAAGTTGAGGTTGAGGTCAAGGTGCCAACATTGGACGAAGAGGAAGATACTATGGTGACAATAGACAAGGTAGGGCTTGAAGGTGTAGACAAACTCCTCATAGGAATTGTGCTCGTGGACACAATGCATTCAGATGTTGGTGTTGGTGGTGACCATTCCAAGGGGACCAAAGCTTCTAGGGTTTCTCTTGCTTGAGCAGAGCTATGGGGTGGTGCATTTGAGGTGGGTGATTCATTGGGCGGTGGCAACGTGAGTGCAACGGGTGGTTCATTGCCCTCCCCATTTTTGCCCCACCCTTTTCTATGAAAATTGTATCTATTGATTATATGTGTCTATGTAGATTGTTGTATGTGGTTGGGTGGTGGGATTTTGGTGTTTGATGAACAAAAGTATATTTGGGATGTTGTTTAAGGGGTTTTTTTGTGATGTATTTTTCCACCTATTGAAAATGGTAACTGTGTTGTTATCGGGTGGTTGATTTTGGTGTCATTGCATTATAAGGGTAGAATTTTTTAGGAGCTCATCTCGATATACTTCAATATTTTAAATTTCAATGTATATTTTTTTAATTAATAAAATAATCCTTTATCTATAAAGAAAACATCTATCTACTCAGGATATATTTTGAAGTGTCCATACTTCTCTTAGCCAAGCATTTTGGCGAGGATATTTTATAGCTGATCATTATTTTTTTTAACTCTATTGATATGGATCAAATTTTGATAATAAGTATGGCATCTTGATATGTTTTAAAACTTTGAATAGACCAGTGTAACACTAGTACTGAGGTATGTTGCAACGTGGGGATGCAAGGATGAATTTATGGGATGGGGGGAACAAAGGGCCTCAATTTTAAGATGACAAGGGGACAATGGGTGGATGACAACAAGGCAGGGAGTGTAGTATCATGTACATGTAGAACTTGAAATGCTAGTTATGAAATGATATTTCAGTATGACATACCAAATTGAAATACATGAACATAGCAAAATCATAACACTAACCAAAACCATTGAGCATTTAACATAGTAACATAGTATAAGTATCCAATAGTAACTTTCAACAACAAAAATTCAAATAGAAATTCAACTACCCAATGCGGGGACATCTTAAGGATGGGTACTTTGAGTTTTTGGTAGGGGTGCAAGTCCTCCTGTTTCACTAGAATAAACAAATTTCTTTTGTAGGCCCCAATTTCTAATATTGAAATTGTTATTTTGTTAGGTCTCGAATGTGATAATGATATTGTTACTATAACTTGGTAAATGCCTATGTCATAATTTGAGAAATAGACCAAACTTTAGTGGCCAATATGAATAGTCACTTATCACCAATTACACACCTCTACATTATTACTAAAAATAATATCTAAACATAACATTTCAATTGATGGTGCAGGTTCTTTTAGGTTTGGAAATTTGATAACCTTTTAATTCCAAGAGAACTTATATTCCCAATGTCATAAAATAATTTCTGAACACGATAGGAGTTTATGATAGTCTACATTTTAACATATGACAAATTTTAAGAAACTAAGATGCACTTCCTCCATGTTGGTAGAGTGATCAATGTTACACTCCCGTAGATAGGTAATGTTTAATGTGGATACATATTAAAATCCTTTGCATAAGCCTAAAAATAACTTCTCTAAATACGAAATGTCTTTCCTTTATTTTTGAAAAGGGGTGCAATCAATCTCTCGAGGAAAACACACTTGAGTGATTAAAGATAAAACATGTAAATATTTTCTAGTGGTCCTCTCTACCCCTTAATTCAATAGCATTAGAAATCTGAAGTTCTTTAGAAATGGGGGAAGAGTGTGTTCACCTTTAAGGGAAGAGTAACAACATAGGCTCTTGTCTCAGGTAAATTCATCTTACACATCTTATACTAGTTGTTTGCATTTCCTCCAAAATAAGAGGTTTATTGGATAAAGACTAAGGTGTTTGATGCATTGTTCTTTTATTAATTTCTATTTATTGATAGAGATATAGATTGTCAAAAGAGTTCAAAACATCTATATCATGTAAAATAGTAATAAATCGTTATTTGTGATCCTTAATGCATGATGATTATGGATCAAGATGTAATAAATGTTAGTTGCAAGGAATAATATGGATGGATTAAAGTTCAATAAGAGATAAGATGATATTTTCTTATCACATAAATGGATAATAATAATAATAATTGTCAAGTTTAAGAACAATCAGATGACTATTGAGATTATTTCTATCACTACTTAAACATAAATGACTTTGAAATTTTGAATCCCACAAATCAAATTGAACAAATAGGTATTAATATAAGTATAGTGACTAATAAGAAATTTAAGGGATATGATCAAGTACAAAGAAATGATAAAATTGATTGGAAATAGCTCATGCGTTTTTCATGCCTTGAAATCCACTTCTAACTTATTTACTATACTAGAATTGTTTCTCACTTTTTGGCTACTTACTTCCTCCCTTACTGTTGTAGATTTTATTAATTTACAATACAAATTTATAAAAGTAATCTCTTAATGATAGAACATAAGAGATACTTACTTCGCCGACACAAGCACTCTTAAGGTTGCTGCATAGTTTGGACTTGATTGCAGCATGAAATATCCAACTCTTTCTATTACAATGGTTCTTGCACAAATGCACTGTTGTTACTCTTTAACATTGTTTTTTATTAAGGAAAACAGGTTTTGACGGGTTCCTGAAACCCTTTACAAATCATAAAATTTTCAATGAAGCCCAAACCAAACAAAACAATAGTCCAAAGGCAGAACAGGTCAACAACCAAGGCATTGTGACTAGGGTAGCCACGTGGAAATCAGCCACAATCATAAATAGGTTTTTAACAGGCATGTGAAACCCCATGGTAAAAAGGAGGATAAAACAATAAGCCCCTTACCATGTCTGACTACAAAGAACAATAGGCCAAAAGTGCCAAGAGAACTAGAAATGAGGCAACCACAACCTCAAGCTTTCATATTGATTGCAGAGTCCCTAGTAACAGATAAGTCAAAACTACTAATATATTCAAAATAGTTCCGTAATAGGAATGTTTAATCAATTGGTTTTCTTGATTAGAATAGAATAATACTTTAAAAGATATCGTGTTTCCTAACCTTTCCACTTCTTGCACATTATAGAATCAAAACCATCACATTCACAACCATCTTCCTAAATTTCTTTATGACATTGCCATGTCCTTGATTGCATATGTTTTCAGAACAATTAGAAGCAAATTAACAAGATATTCAGAAATCAATTTTTGTTTCATATACCTATAAACACTGCTGCTTGTGTTCCGTCTTTTTTCCATTGCAAGGTTTTGAATAACACAAGTTGAAAAACTTGCGATGTGTTTAAGGATTGGCATATATTTTTTCATTTCTTATGAATCTTGATGATGCGTCAATGTATAGCCAGGACTTGCAAGAACTTAAAATGTGAAGAATTGAAGTAATGGTTGAGGTATGAAATGCCATGTCATTTCAACGATAATAACCATCTTTTTCTAGCTGATTATTTCCATCTAGGTAGGAGAAAATTGTTCAACACATTATTGCCAGACCAAATAGGTGAGTAGAATGGTAAAACTGCAACTAGTTTAGAGTAGACAAAGCCCAAAAGTTTGTTCAACTTTAATCCATTTATAATTATGCAATCTATGTATAACTAAGTTGAACTTTAGATTTTCTTATTTTGCAGAGATTTGCTTATTTAGCTTTGAGATAATATAAAATCATACATGAATGCTTTCTTGGGAAGTATTGACCATGGCTTTGATAGACTGAATTCATTTCTTTTTGGCGCTTCCTATCAATCATTTGTGAATAATTTGTTTGGTAGATTGTGTGTCGGCCTTGTTTCCTTTTACATTTATACCAGGGGTAGCAAAGCCATCTACTAAGCATTTTCGAATATAGAAATCCAAAATATTATCGTAGGTTTGGTTTAATTGAAATGAGATAAAATTGGAATTTGATGGCTCACTTCGATTAGTTTGGTGGGAGTTTATTGTATAAGAAAAATGGCTCATTAGGGTTTAATGCATAGGTCGAAACAATAAGATGAAACAAAGTCAGAAGAAGAAAAGGTGGACTTAAATCAAATAAACACAGTAGCACCAACAATGATTCCGAAAATTTTACTGATCTATGCAATATTATCATAATCTAATTTGACCGTGTGAATTTGAAAAAACCACTACCAATCTTATCACAATCAGATTTGATTGTGTTAATTAAACTGAAATCTTGGACAATCTTTGAACTTTATACCAAAATGCACACTTGTATGAAAACTGAAAAGGGTCGTATTGTGTAAATTGAAAACAATATGCTAGCAAGGAAAAAGATATTGTACCACCGTTGCATAGGTTTGAGATGAAAATCCCTTGCAATATATCCTATTGATTAATAAAATTGGAAACTCCTATAAGAATAAATTTCTGCGATTTCAAATCTAGACCATGGCCTTGATTCCTCTTCTTTTCATTAATCTTTGAAAGGCACATTCCTCACCTTACTTAAATCTCCATTGTAGAGTATGCTAGTAATAGGAAGCTAGGAATATAATGCTAAAACAAACACTTGTCAATAGTTGTACTTAGTTCCTAACTATATGTAAAGGATATCTTAAAGTGGTCTTGGCATTAACATCTGGGACAACAAATAGACTTTGTTGTGCTTCTTTCTGAAAGCTGCCAAGAGGATTTTCTATCAATGGAATGTTATGAAAATAGGGCATCTAAAAGTTGGAGCTTCAGACCCCAGTACTCTCCATGTAGTCTATGAATCTCATTGAAGATGCCCAATTGGGTAGGGTAAAACCATTTTCTGACCATGTCCAAGTAAAACCACTCTGCTTTTTATTTTCCTTTTCTTAAAGATATCTACTTCATTGTATCTTGTGCCAAATTATTTTACGATGCCTTTATTTTAGCTAAGGTTTATTTTTATGTTTATTGACATTCAAAGCTTATAGAACCAACCTGTTTAAAAGAACAGAACTAAACCTTTGTATCCTTATTATTCAAACTCATTCTTGAAGCTTATTCCTTCCCGAGTGTATGTCATTAATTATGGGAAGCAGGCCTTTTTATCAATTTTTTTATATGAATTTGGTCTTTTGCTAAATGCTTCAACAAGATCTATTGAAGTTACTATAGATCAAGCCCATATTTTTAGAGGAGAGAATGATAGGCTAAACAAAAAAGAAAGTAGACCAACATAAAACTGGATATTGCTTTTTCCTTTCAAGAAAAAAATGAATTAGGAAAAACAGAGCAACCATACTTGGAGGAAGAAGAAAACTCCAAAATTTTGCCCCATAGAAATGTAGGTAATTCTAATTCTTGTTTTCTATTAAAATATGCACCAGAAAATTATTAGGAAACAACATTATCAGCCTTGCCAACCACAAATATCAAAACATGCAAATAACATAGAAGCAAAAATTATTAATCACTAATTATTTGATGATTCTTAACTAGGCCATGATATCATATCCTTTCACTTTCTAACAATTTTTGATTAATCTTTCTTTAAGTTAGTCAATTGCATGTTTTTTATTTTATCATATCAAAGAATTGACTTCTTTATGAACTCAATATACTAGGTGATCCAAGATAAGGTAGCGAGGTAGTGGAATTTAGTTATTTTCTTCAAAGAACAGAGATTGGGTCTCCTAGGCGCACTTGGCTCCCTCTTAAATTTATGAAATTTATTGGGGAGAGGTCCACAAAAAAAGGCAGAAGCTCAAGACTCTAATTTTTTGCTTACAAAGCCTATGAGGTCAGCAGATTTTGAAAGGAATGAGCTTCAAGTGAAGTGAGCAATTTTAAAACAAGAGCTCTGCAAGAGGAGTCCCTGCCTTTTTCTTGGCTGATATTGATGTATACGTTTTTGAGTATTTTTTGAAGCATAAGCATAATGTGATTAATTTTGATCTAGTTTGTTGAGCGTTGCTTTATCCCCAAGTAAATATTGTGCTCTAATCTACGCTTATATTGTAAAGTTGGGCATTATATCTGTGCTTATATTGTAAAGTTGTGCATTATATCTATAAGAAGAGTTGTGTTATAGGGAAATATTGTTTCCAAACTTTAAGGACATATTATCATAGTAGGGATGAATAGATTTAAAAAAGAATAAAAGATATTTATTTTTTCTTTTGGGAAAAACAAAGATTAAATTAGATGTTTCTACTCTTTAGGTTTAACTCAGCTCAAGAAAAAATCCTCAAACAGTGATGAGGCCATCATAACCCCATCAAATTGTACTATAATGAAACAAATAAATAAGTGTTTTGTCTTATAGGCTATGCCATAATCCTGTGTTCATGAGCAGTCCCATGCTTGCAGAGGCTTCTAAGGGTCAATAGATGTGTGCTTGTTTCTATTGGAAATTGCTACCATGACCAAATACTATATAGAATACATATAATTTTATGTTGTCCTGAATTTGTGCCATCTGCATTATTTCATCCCCAAAGTAAATAGCAGAGGCCCTAAAATAGAGTTGAAGAATGATAAGTAGGCAGCCAGACATGTATTTGAGTGAATCCTAACCCAAGTGTTTGGCAAACTATTCTGCAACAAGCTCTTTTCCATTCATTGCTACTACAAATTGTGGTGCACAAGTGTGACAAGGGTTACAGTCACAATGTACTTGGGCCACAATTGATGGTGTTTTTGCACAGATTTTTTGTGGTTTGAGGAGAAATGGATACTATTTCTACACAATTTCTCTTTCAACCCTGGATAAGCAAAAGGTGAGGAGAAGAACAAGACAATGAACCTAAAATTTAAGCGTCAAACCCTCAAATCTTATACTATTTATCCATTTGAAACAAAAAATTATAAGCCCACAATCTTAACTTAATAAAGACAAACGCTCTGAAAATTTTTCACAATAAAAGAACTAGAACCCAAGTGAGAGAGAAGCGAAAGGATCATGAAAAAAGCTTATCATGATGTTGGATATCTTCCATAGCAGAAGAATTTCACATTGTCACTGTTCAACTTGGCAATACTGGTTAAATAATAAAAAAATAAGTCTGGAACAACATGTTTTGAAAAGGGGAAAAATAGTTATTTGGGAGATTTTTTTGCTTTGCCAGGGTTTCATGCAAACTTTCAGTTTTCTTGCGTGCATCTCTTTGTCTAAGCTTTCCTTCTATTGTTTCCACTTGTCAAACTACATTTACTGCGAGAGCTTTTAGGCTAGGATATAATGGCCTCAACCAATGGTGACCCAATTTTTGTTACTGGTGTTCACGTTGCTGCTTCAGATAGCCATGGCGTCTCCATTGAAAAAACGCCCTCACAAATTCATCCTGAAGGTTTTTTACAAGGTAATCCTAATATTATCCTTCCTTTGCAAGAATTTGATGCTACTTGTGATTGGTTAGAACAACATATCTTAATAGGGTATTTTGTGGGTAGGACTCCTCGTGAAGCTATGCTCTGAGAATGGGTTAACAAAAGCTGGACTCCTCATGGAGTCCGCCTTGACGCTATGCAAAACCTTACCTAAGGTTTTTTTTATTTTGCTTCGCCAACCCGTCACAGGCAAATGTGATTTTTAGCAATGGTCCTTGGTTTGAGCGTTCCTCCCTACTTGTCTTTCAAAGATGGTCAAGAGACTTCACTATCTCTGATAACAAAAAGCTTAGGGTTCCTATTGTTATAATTCTTCAGAATAACTGAGAGGGGGGGGGGGGGGGTGAATTAGTTATTCAAGGTCCAATGCAACTTTGTCTACAAATCCTTAATGGTGCATAACTGAAATTATCATGCATGCAATTGAACATTAAACAATTATGAAAAGTAAACATGCATCAGACCATAACACTGAGAATTTGATAACCCATAAACACTCCAGGAATAAGAAGGTAAAACTGGAGTGGGGATGATACCCACAAAATAACTGCGAAATTGATTTCAACCACTTCTGATGGTCTTCCCTGTTAAAGGCTACAACACATTGTTAAATGTGACCTTGTTAGAGGATTTCACCATACTGTTAGGAATGGGCCTGGTTAAAGGACTTTGGAACATTCACTTGGAATTTCACCCTATTAAAGGATTTACAACATGGCTATTAAACCAACCTAAGTCTATAGGATTTATTCTAACTGTTACAATTGCTAGAGAGTAACAATAATGGCTTTTGATTTGATACAACTTACAACATATCTTGCAGATTACAGATCACACTTCAGTTCAATCTTTTGCTTGGCTTTAATCACTGCAGCTCTGACAGCTTGTCATCTCAAGCTTCGTCACCTTGAGTCTTCTTTCTCATCATACCAATGCAATTACATCTATGGTCACCTATCGTAGCAAAGTATCTGTGCTCTCTTCCACCTTGGCACCTTCTTCAGCACTTCATGCTTTCATGCTTGACCATCACATTGCTTCATGACCTTATGACTCCTTAAATAGAAATCTGGGATACCTTTCCTGCTCGATTTTCCCTCTCCAACTTTAGGGTTTCAATAGATTAGGTAGGATACAATGTATCTATCCCATATCTTGCTCTTATCTAGAAACTTCGTCTAGAATCGAGTTGTATTCTCCAAAAATATTTTACATAGTGTTCTGTGCCACCAACTCATTATTCTTATCTTCTATCTAATTCACAAAATTCTAGATAACTACCATGTCAGCTCAGATCTGGTGAATCTTCGATTTTCAAAATAATGCAGCAACTCGACATTATTGATTTACTAATGCTCGGCTTCTTCTGTGTTACTCGGCACTTGTATCTTGCTCAGCACCTGTATCTTGACTTGGCACCTGTTTCTTGCTCAGCACCTAAAGACTGCTTGGCCCCTGAAGATCACTCGGCACTTGATCTTTACTCGACACCTATTTCTTGCTCGACTTCAACTAAGAATCTGTTCGACACTAACTAGAACTTAGTTAATCCTTACATTATGTATCTTAGTGTGTCCATCCTCTATGTCTTAGAGTATGTCATCAATACACTATTTCATCAATGGCTTAGCTGATCCTTATACTTCATTACAACATCATAACTTCAACCTTTCTCTAGGTACTCTAGTTACATCTTATTGATTGCCACCTCCTTGTCAATCAACCAACTTATAATATTTGGATCACTAAAGCAATTGTCATTCCTGCAAGTAGCAAAATTGACATTAATGAGAAAACAATGATTGAAAACAGTCTTTACCAGTTCCATTACTCTTCATTCATGAGCTTTTCAAACATTTTCAAAAATCTCCCTCTTTGGCATTGATGGCAAACCAAACTGATCAATTGATCAACTTAGTTACCAAAATTATAAACGTTTTCTGCTACTTTCTGCTTCCTTCTTGACTACTACATCATTTACTACTGATCTCATATATCTCCATATCTTTACCTTTCAGTTTCTCATAAATCTCCCTCTTTCATATATATCTCCTTCTTACTTTGTATTGATCAATTTTCTGCATATATCTCCCTATTTGACATAAATGCCAAAGATGTAGCATCTTTAATATGCGAAATATAAATTGTGCATCTCATGTTTTCTCCCTCTGTCACCATGCTTGTGATTGATTTGGAGTTCCTGCTCCTGTTGTCATCCTCTACATCATTCTTCTGATATTTTAATGATTTGTTCCTGTTGATACAGGGCAGTTTCTTTGTTTCTTTAAACTGCTTGAGTTAGGGGCATTACCCCCAACTTGCCTCTAAGATATTCATAAGCATCTTTGGGCAATGGTTCGGTGAAGATATCTGCAGTTTGTTCCTTTGTGTGAATGTACTCCATCTTCACTTGTTTGTCTTCTACCAATTCTCTGATATAGTGATACTTGATTGCAATATGCTTGATTTTTGCATGCATTACTAGATTCTTGGATATGTTTATAGCACTTGTATTATCACAATACAATATCACAAGTTTAGTTACCTCTTCTTTCATTCCTTTCAATAGATGTGTGAGCCACACAATATTTGTGCAATTGACTGTTGCTGCCACATATTCTGAGTCTGCAGTGGACTGAGATGTGCATGTTTGTTTCTTGCTAGTCCAAGTAACTAGTCTTCTACCTAAAAATAATGCTCCTCCACTTGTGTTTTTTCTGTCATCAATGTTGCCTCCCCAATCTGCATCTGTGTATGCATTGAGCTCAAACTTTTCATTCCTTTTATAATATAGGCCAAAATCATCAGTTTCTTTGAGATACCTCATTATTCTTTTTATTGCTATGAGATGATTTTCTTTAGGATTAGCAAAGAATTTAGCTACTATTCCAACTGCTAATGCTATGTCTGATCTGCTATGCACAACATATTGTAGTTTTCCAATCATGAATTTATACATTGTTTGATTGACTTCAGCTGATACATCATTTTTAGATAGCTTATGCCCTGTTGCCATTGGTGTGCTGACTGGTTTGGAGTCTTCCAATCCAAATGTTTTAAGTATCTCTTTGATGTACTTTGATTGTGTCATAAATATACCATGTTTTAGTTGATGTACTTGCAAACCAACAAAAAATTTGATCTCTCCAAACATAGACATCTCAAACTCATGTTTCATTTTGTCAGCAAAACTTTTGCAAAGCACTTTTTTTCCTCCAAAAACTATGCCATCCACAAAGATTTCAGATACAATAATATTCTTACCTTCTTCTGATTTGATGTACATGTTGTTGTTATCATCAGTTCTTTCAAATCCTATTTGCACTAGATACTTGTGAAGTCTCTCATACCATGCTCTAGGTGCTTGTTTCAGATCATAGAGTGCTTTATGTAGTTTACAAACCATATCCCTGTTCTCATCAATCTCATCAACAAATCTTTCTGGTTGTTCAATATAGACTTCTTCTTCCAATATACCATTCAGAAAAGCAAACTTTACATCCATCTGATAGACTTTAAAACTTTTATATGTAGCATATGCAAGTAAAGTTCTTACTCCTTCCATTCTTGCAACAGGGGCAAATGTTTCCCCATAGTCTAATCCTTCTTCTTGAGCATAACCCTTACATACTAGTCTGGCTTTGTTTCTAGTAATCTCACCATTCTCATCTAGTTTGTTTCTGAACACCCACTTAATGCCAATCACATTCTTGTCAATTGGTCTGGGAACCAAACTTCAGGTTTTGTTCTTCTTTATTTAATCAATTTCTTCTTCCATAGCTTTATACCAGTCACCATCTTATAATGCATCATACATTGTTTTAGGTTCAAATTTTTTTAACAGACATGATTCATTTCTTAGTCTATTTCTTGTCATTGGTCTTGCATCTTTGTTACCAATTATCTGTTCAGCAGGGTGATGTCTCTTCACATATTTGGATAATCTTGGTTCTGTCCTTGTTTGTATGTTTGATCTTTCATATTCAGAGTCACTATGCACTTCGTTGTCAGATAGTTCTACATCTCTTTCATGTGTACTGACTTCAGAGCCAAAATGTGTATTTCCTTCATTATGCAGCTCGGCATTCACTAGTTGTGACTTGGCTAAAACTAAAACTTGCTGTTAAATCCCAATTTGATTAATAGCATCCTCGTCAACAGGCATTCCTTCATAGGAATACACAAAAGTTCTATAGTCATCCATTCTCTTTGGTTTTTCAACTTGGACATCTGCATGCTCATCAAAGTTTACATTTGCACTTTCCACAATTTTGTCAGTGTTAGTATTTAAACACTTATATGCTTTACTTCTAGTGGAGTAACCAAGGAATATGCCTTCATCACTTTTTGCATCAAATTTTCCAATTCTAGCATCTTTAAGGATAAAGCATTTGCAATCAAATACTTTGAAATGTTTTACATTGGATGAGTGACCATACCATAATTCAAAAGGTGTTGCACTTGTACCTTTCTTGACTTATACTCCGTTCAGTGTATGAACAACCAAACTTACAGCTTCTCTCCAATATTTTAGAGCAACAGTCTTTTCCATCATTAATGTTCTGGCACAGTCAATCATAGATCTATTTCTTCTCTCAGCAATTCCATTTAGTGGGGGAGTTCTAGGAGCTAATGTTTGTCTCTTGATTCCTTTGTCATTGCAAAATGTCTCAAATTCATTTGATGTGAATTCACCACCTCTGTCTGATCTCAGGCATTTCAAACTCTTTCCTGTTTCCTTTTCAACTCTAGCCACATACCACTTAAACATTTGAAAAGCATTAGATTTTTGCTTTAAGAACATAACAGTCATCATCTTGGAATAGTCATCAACAAACAACATTATATATTTATCTCCTTTGTAGCTTTGTACTTCTATTGGACCACATAAGTCAGTATGGACTAACTCAAGTACTTCTTTAGATGTATAGTTTTTACTCTTGAAGCTAGACTTGGTCATCTTTCCTAATTGACATTGTTTGCACATGATATTGTCAGGCTTCTTTAGTTTAGGTAAACCTCTTTCTTCATTTTACTAATATTGACTAGATTATCAAAGTTGACATGACATAGCCTTCTATGCCATAACCACACATCATCAAATTTTGCAACAAAACAAGAAGCATTTTCCATATCAAGATAAAATAGATTACTTCTTGTTTGATCTCATTTTCCTATCAATTTACCATCAGTATCATAGATTTTTGCAGTTTTATTTCCAAATTGTACTTTGCACCCTACATTGCCTAACTGTGAGACACTTAGCAAATTGTAGTTTAGTCCTTCAACATAGTATGCATTATCACATGAAATTTTCTCTGTAAGCTTAATGGAGCCTTTTCCTTTGATTTGACGTGGAGCATTATTACCAAATCTAACACTATTTCCATCATACTGAGTAAAGTTAACAAACTTACTTTTGTCTCTTGTCATGTGATGTGAGCATCCACTGTCTATGATCCATCTGTCATTCTTGTTCATACATGTTACCAGTGATGTAGGCTCTTCTTCATCAGATTGGTCCTTCATGGCCACATAAACAACTTCATCATCATTATCATCAGAATCCTCTTCAGCAATATAGCACTTCTTGCCTTTGTCTTTGTAATCTTTCTTATCATCATCTCTTCTATGTCTGTACTTGTTGCCTTCCTTGTATTCCTTTTTCTGTGTACACCTTGCAGCAATATGTCCTACTTCATTGCAATTGAAAAAAATGATAGGCAACTTACCTTTGAATTTTCCTTTGCCTCTGTGAAATCTTCTAGCTAGTAATGCTTCCAATTGTTCCACATCTTCCTCACCAGTGCTACTGTTACTGGATACATATTTCATCTTTCTTCCCTTCTTTGATTTCACCTGTTCAACATCTTTCAATGATAGCTTGGCCTTGAAAGAAGATTCGACATTCTCAGGTCTGTAGTTGTCAAAGTTCGATAACTCAAATGCAGTGAGTCTACCCACTATACCTTCAAAACTTAGATTGTTCCCTGACACACATCTTAGTTCTTGTATAGCTGATACTCTAATAGCATAAATAGGGAGCAAGGTTCTTAAGAACTTACTATTAACAGTATCATCATCTAATTGACCACTCAAACATCTTATTGCACTTACCACTTCCTTTATTCTAGACGTATACTAAGCAGCATTCTCACTTTCTTCCATTTTCATATAATCGAACTTTCCGCTGAGGCTTTCTCTTTTTGCTCTTTGGATATTATGATCTCCTCCATAAATGTCTAATAGGGCTTTCCACATCTTGAATGCAGTGTCACATCCTTTGATATCATTGAATTCAGCATAGTTGAGTGCAGAAGCAATTTTCAGCATTGTCTAATTGTGTTCCTGTTTGTTTTTCAAATCTTCTGCAGTAAGAGTACCAGTTGGATCAACATGTTCAGTAACAATTGAATTTTGGGCATAATCTCCTATAGATCCAAGATGTAGCTTCATCAAGCTTTGTCATGCAACAAAGTTGTCTTTGCTGAGCTTGGGGACTTCTCTCTTAGGCATTTTGATATTTTCTGCTTCTAGTCCCTTTAAACTAAGTCAACAGCAAAGCTCTGATACCAATTGTTATAATTCTTTAGAATAACTAAGAGGGGGGGGGGGGTGTGAATCAGTTATTCAAGGTCCAATGCAACTTTTTCTACAAATCCTTAATGGCGCATAACTGAAATTATCATGCATGCAATTGAACATTAAACAATTATGAAAAGTAAACATGCATCACACCATAACACTGAGAATTTGATAACGTAGAAACCCTCCAGGAATAAGAAGGTAAAATTGGAGTGGGGATGATACCCACAAAATAACTGCGCAATTGATTTCAACCACTTCTGATGGTCTACCCTATTAAAGGCTACAACACATTGTTAAATGTGACCTTGTTAGAGGATTTCACCATACTGTTAGGAATGGGCTTGGTTAAAGGACTTTGGAACATTCACTTGGAATGTCACCCTGTTAAATGATTTACAACATGGCTGTTAAACCAACCTAAGTCCATAGGATTTATTCTAACTGTTACAATTGCTAGAGAGTAACAATAATGGTTTTTGATCTGATACAACCTACAACATATCTTGCAGATTATAGATCACACTTCAGTTCAATCCTTTGCTTGGCTTTAATCACTGCAGCTCTGACAGCTTGTCATCTCAAGCTTCGTCACCTTGAGTCTTCTTGCTCATCATACCAATGCAATTACATCTATGGTCACCTATCAAAGCAGAGTATATGTGCTCTCTTTCACCTTGGCACCTTCTTCAACACTTCATGCTTTCATGCTTGACCATCACATTGCTTCGTGACCTTATGACTCCTTAAGTAGAAATCTGGGATACCTTTCATGCTCGATTTTTCCTCTCCAACTTTAGGGTTTCAATAGATTAGGTAAGATACAATGTATCTGTCTCATATCTTGCTCTTATCTACAAACTTCGTCTAGAATCCATTTGTATTCTCCAAAAATGTTTTACATAGTGTTCTATGCCACCAACTCATTATTCTTATCTTCTATTTGATTCACAAAATTCTAGATAACTACCATATCGGCTCAAATCTGGCGAATCTTCGATTTTCAAAATAATGCAGCAATTCTACATTATTGATTTACTGATGCTCGGCTTCTTCTGTGTTACTCGACACTTGTATCTTGCTCGGCACCTATATCTTCACTCGGCACCTATTTCTTGCTCGGCACCTGAAGACTGCTCGGCACTTGATCTTTACTCGGCACCTGTTTCTTGCTCGACTTCAACTAAGAATCTGTTTGGCACTAACTAGAACTTAGTTAATCCTTACATCATGTGTCTCAGTGTGTCCATCCTCTGTGTCTTAGAGTATGTCATCAATACACTATTTCATCAATAGCTTAGCTGATCCTTATACTTCATTACAACATCATAACTTCAACCTTTCTCTAGGTACTCTAGTTACATCTTATTGATTGCCACCTCCTTGTCAATCAACCAACTTATAGTATTTGGATCACTAAAGCAATTTTCATTCCTGCAAGTAGCAAGTTTGACATCAATGGAAAAACAATGATTGAAAACATTCTTTACCAATTCCATTACTCTTCATTCATGAGCTTTTCAATCATTTCCAACACCTATGTGGGTCAAGTTCTCAGGTCTACCCTTGCCATGTTGGCCTTTTATTGAGTCCATTGCCAATACCTTTGGCAAAGTTATTACAAAGGAACATGAGAAATTTTTCAACACTTGCCCTCAGAAACGCGTTTGCGTTGAGGTTGATCTTTCCAAGGATTTTAAGGATTTTGTGGAAATATAGATTGGGGCTTAAACCTTCTCTCAGAAGGTTCTTTATTTGAACCTACCTAACACCTGTTATAGGTGCTAGTCAGTAGAACATAAGATTAGGGATTGCCCTTTGGCTATGCCTAGGGTTAAACCCCCGGCTAAAGAGATTCATGCCAAGTCAACAAAACGGCAAAAAGAAGAATGGACTATCGTTGGGCACAAGGGCAAGGCTCCTCTGGTTCCTAAATAGTCATATGTGGTGGTCGTTTCAATCCCCCTATTTCAACAGGAGCGCAAACCCTAGCCCGTTGAGGGACGCAAGTGGTTTCTTCAGAAGCAAACCCTAGTGTTTCACAGTTTCAAACCTTGGTGTTTCACAGGGGATTAATGTGGCTGCCAGGGCTGACACCTCGGTTGTGATTCATACCCCTCTTGTTGCTTCTTCCATAGCGACTAAGAATGTGTGGCATTTTCGCAATCCCCTGAGACATGTTGAGAAACTAGAGGTGAAACATCAGGCCATCAATCCAGAGGATCTTCCTTTTGGCTTTAACCCGGTTTCAACCTTCTTGCAGAATAGCTACTCCTCTCTTGAGGATGAGAAAGATATGGAAGAATTTTCATGAATTTTTTATCATGGAATGTGCAAGGTCTCACAAACCTCTCCAGAAAGTACTATGTTAGGGATACCCCTCATAGACTCGAAAATTTAGATTTTCTCTATATGCATGAAGTTAAGAGCTCTGGCTTCATGCTTTCTTCTGCATGTCATGTCATTTGGCCGGATGGCATTATGTTTTCCTCTCAACATGAAGCTGGCAAAGGTGGTGCAGTTACTCTCTTGTCACCTCGTCTTCATTCTACTATTATTTCACACGGATCTAACCCCATGCATAGAATTATTTGGTTGTTGCTTTCCATTAACAATCATTCCTTTGAAGTCGTTAATGTTTATGCTCCCAATGATATTGTGGGAAGATCGCAAATGTGGGGTTGGTTGGCTGACAACTTGCCTCCAGCTACTTGGGTTATGTGTGGTGACTTCAATATGGTTGAGGTGGCCTCTGACAAAGATGGCATTTTGCCTTTTTGCTAGATAGCTGGAGAAAAGGAAGCCTGGTACTACATGCACAATAAACTGGGCCTTTTTATCCCAATACTAACCGCCACTAACATAGTGGAGTTTGGCACACTTGGTTCAACTTTTGAGCTGACCGCATTTTAAAGCGTCTCGATCGGGGCATGATTACTGCACAATATTTTTTTTCCTTTTCTAAAGATCGAGATTTACCTATCATTCCCTTGCCAGATGTGACGTTATCTAACCACTATTCCGTTTATTTTGCAATTTCATGGCAAACAGCTGTCCAAAAAGTTGTCAAGTCACAATTCTTCCTCAACACATCTGTGCTGATGCATGCTTCCACTATTGCTCATATCCTACGTGTCTAGAATCTAAAGCCACGTCCGCATTCCCAAACAGGGTGGATTCAGTGGTGGAATGATGCCATTACCAAAACTACTCACTTTCTGTGCATCTATAGACAACAATTGGCAGTTTTCAAAAGGCGGTCTTATGAATCCACTTCTATGCTCAAAAAAGATTATGAGGCTCTCACCCTTAATCCCTTTGATGTTGATTTGCAAATCCATCTTGCCAAACTTCGCCATGATAAATAGGTTGCAGATAATTATGCTGCTCAAGGAGTCCAAATCAAAGCTCACCTCCATTGGTTGGAGGTTGGCAATAAAGCTTCTAAGGAGTTCTTCTAGGCTCTTCGGGCCCATCGTACCAATTTTGGGATTAAAAAAATCAAACAAGGCACTTATGTTCTCTCTAGTCTCCCTAACATCGTGCAAGCATTTGTTCATCACTATGAGAACATTTTTGCTTCGCAGGGAAATTTGGTTGCTCAACAGGAAGCTCTCAGAAAGTGTATTTTTGTTACTCCAAACCACCTAGCAGTTGAGCAACATGCTTTCTATGAGCAACTTCTTACCCTCTAAGACCTTAAAGAGGTCATTCTCTCCATGGCAGATGATAAATCCCTTAGGTGTGATGGGTTTCCTTATGAATTTTACAAACACCTCTAGGAGCATATTGGTCCTGATCTACACAAAGTTTATCTTGAAGCCTATCATTCTAAAAGTTTAGGAAACATTAAATTCATACCTAAAGCTGGAGATCTTGAAGATATTTGCAATTGGTGGCCCATTACCCTTTTGAACGTGTCTTATAAGATTATTACCAAGATAATTTCTCTCAAAATTCGCCACCTCTTGCCTTTAATTGTGCACCTTGAGAAAACTGGCTTTATCAAGTCCAGATATATTCTTGACAACATTATTGTTGTCTGGGAAGGAATGGAGTGGTTTTGCAAGTCCAAGTAGCCGGCTATTTTTTTGAAAATTGATTTTGCTAAAGCCTATGACTAAATTGAATGGTCTTTTATTTTGGCTATGCTCCAGGCTTTAGGTTTTGGTCCCAAGTTTTTGCAATCCATGGAAATGCTCTTTGGAGATGCTAATACTTGCATTACCATAAATAACTCCCAATCTGATGCCTTTGGGCTTTTTCATTCCATCAGGCAAGGTTGCCCTCTGGCTCTGGCGCTTTATGTTCTTGCTGCTGAAGGATTTGGCTATTTGCTAGCCCACTTCGTGCCTTTAGGTTTGGTTCATGGCATTTCTTTGCCAAAATCATCTTCCCAGTTGGTCAATGGTCATTTTGCTGATGATTCCTTTCTCACTCTTTTGGAGGATGAAGAAAACATCAAAAATGCCTTAAATTGCCTTCTATTTGTCAAGCCTCTGGCTCTGTTATTTAATGGCATAAGGTTAGGGACCCTATAGGCTATAGGTCGACCCTAGCCCCACTCCCCACTTAATATAGGGTAGGGTAGAATGCTCTGTTATCGCCAATCTTTTTTGCTAGTACCACCTTGGCTTAGCTAGTTTGAATGGAAATGGGTCGCTCACGGGGAGATCTTTCACTTCTTAGGCATTCCCTTTGCTTTTCAAGCATCACCAATAGATCTATGGAATGCAGTGCTTGCCAAGATTACTAAGAAGCTGGATTATTGGCTTACGGAACAACTTCTCTTGCGAGCAAATTCTAGATTTTCTTGAAAGTTCTTGTGGCAACTCATGTCTATTATTCTTCTTGTTGGGCTCCTTCTAAAGCCTCCTATCAGAAATTAGAGCGATTGCTCCATGATTTTCTCTGGGTCTCTGGTTCCAATCATCATGGCTTTCACAGAGTTGCTTGGGATTTTTGTTGTCTCCCAAAAGAGTCTAGAGGCCTTGGCCTTCTTTCCACACGGAAGCAAGGCCTTGCTTTGTGTGCCAAATGGATTATTTGTGCCATCGCTGGAGATGAAACCTGGAAGATTTTCGTTCGGCATTGCATTTCTTCCGGATTTCCCATCAACAGGCCTGCATGGAAGGGGATTGGCTTTCACACCCTTCTCATCATGCGAGAGCCCATGCTCATATAGGGCTCTTTGTTATCAAGAGCATATGGAAAGTTTGGGAAGCTGTCAAGCCTTGGCTTCGCTAGTCTGGTGATGAGTTCTGTAATGGGCTCTCTTTGAATCAGCAAAACATTTGGTGGTCTCCCCTATTTGCCATCCATGGTATTCCCCTTGCCAAGACTCAAGGTGCTAGTGCTTTGCATTTTTTCAAACGAGGCATCAAGACTCCTAAAAATATTTTCTCTAGGGTTTCCATGAGTTTTAGATCTTGGGAAGATATGCAAGTCTAGTACTGTCTTGCCCGTTCAGATCGATAGACTTTTGACTTATTACTTTCTGCAATTCCAGTGCACTTAATTCATAAAGTGGGTATTCAGTCTATTAGACCTTAGTGGACTGATTGGAAGTGGTATCCTGCCACTCCTTTCACCAGTTACAAACCAAGTCTGGGTTATAGATGGCTTTCTCCTCATCTGTCAATAGTGGATATGCTCAATCAAAGATGGCACTTACAATCTTCTCTTTCTCAATGGAGAAAGCACTTTGACACTATTTGGGGTGCTATTATAGAACCCAACAATGCCCATTTTGCTTGGTGCCTAGCTTTTCAAGGTCTCCCCCTTGGGCCTCGACTCAAGCATATTGTGGTTTCGGATCCTCGATGTCCATTATGTGGACAACTAGAGTCTTTCTTGCATATTTTCTGGTTTTGTAGACGTACTCAAAATTATTGGCACTAGATTCATGATTTCTTTAAGCCATCTGGCCTAAACCCTTTTCTTGGCACATGGTTATTTTGGGTAATTACCCCAAGAGCCCTCAGAAATTTACCCAGATTTGGCATATCTTCAGGATGGAGATTTTGTTCACCCTGTGGAAAGATAGAAATGTTGTTATTTTAACACATAGTTTTCTTGATATTAATATTGCTATTTACACTAAGGCGTGCATTTGTGATAATGTAATAATACATATTCAAGTACAAGCAAACAAGGTTGCCTTAGAGGTGGCCCACCTGCAAGAGCTACTTAATCATTGGGGCAATGCCTCTTGTACTATTGTCAACGTACCTCCAATTTCCTCGGTTGATACCTCAACACCTAGAGGCTGCTGTCAGTGACACAACTCTTTAGGCTGCCGCTCGCACACTCTATGCTCCCAAGTTCCTGCCACCGCTCTCCCAGCGGTGGTGATGATGGATGAAGACACCGCTCGGTTTCCCCGCCCCATGGTGGCATTGGTTGGTCCCCAGCTCCTCCTCCTAGTGCTCGGTGAGTGGTCTCTGGGAAATGGCCTTTCCGCCTAGAACTGGCAATTTCACCTCCACGGCCAGATATGAAGGATGTTGACCAGGCCATTGATGCTCCTGCTAACAACTGGACTATTCCCAATCCGCCTCCCAACCCCAAAGATGATTGGGGTTTCCATGATCGTGATGAGCCACCTCCCTCAGCAGGCACTGCTTTAGCTGCTTGAGGTTGCTTTATATTTTTTTTGTTGAATAGTTTATGATTCCAGCTTCGGCCGTGTGAACTCTCACAAGGTGATCTTGTATCCCACGGCCCTTTTTTCTGAAACTTAATCTTAGTATATTAAGTTTTAATGGAAAAGGACTATTCGTCAAAAAGAAGGGAAAAACCTTACATTGTAATCCCTAACTCTCAGCCTATGTCGAAGTGTTCAGTATGATCAGCTTATCCGACCTGCACTAGTCACTAACTACTGCTCTCTCTATTCATCCTGATATGCATTTATTTTGTTTCTATCTTTTCTATGTACAGCTGCTAAACACTTTTTTTTGAAAAGCTATCATCATCAACGAATTTTTCATCCCCTTTCTTTTTCTTTTAAAGAACCTCATTGGGTTCGTAACAAAAAAGACAAGAATTAGCCAAGATGTTTGGCTAGTGCCAAAGTTGACAACCAATTAAATAAATATAGAGGATTTAATTCTATAAAAGATAACACGTGTAAAATTCATCAGATTAAGAACTGTGAACATTCTGCAGGAGTGAAAGTATTAAATTTATACAACACTATATTTTCTGCAATGGAAAAGTGACACATGAAATTTTAAAAAGTTGACCCAAAAATAAGTTCCTTGCAAAACCAGCTCCATAAGTATTGAGAGATTAAAATCATTACATGACAAAGGGAACAACCTAGCTCGAGAAAGAATAAAATCATGCTGAGAAAAAACTGAAATGAAGCGTATGAACTGTATACTACATTCGTTGGTGTATCTTTTCACAGATTGTTGAAATGGATGATAGGCCAATGATATTGTTGTTCTTGAGCTACTACAAAAAGATGCACGCCTAGCAGTGAGTGGAGAGATGGGAAGACCTTGTGATTTGAAACTGTGATAGATTTGGAAGTGTGCATTGAAGGAAGAATTTTAGTTTTAATCGGCAATAATAAGGAAGGATGACCTTTGAATATCTGAAAACACAGGGCAATGCTACAAGGGAAAGAATGCAGAGAAAAACATAAAATAACCAAAACCATAAAATAGAATAAAAACACATACCTATCATAATGTTGTGGCTGTGAAGAGGGGTGAGCATCTAGAATTAAGAGGATATTGATAATGGTGCAATACCAGAGTGCAGGTGATTTGGCAGCATTTCAACGATAGCAAGGCGCATTCATCTGCAGGAAGACAAACTGAAAATGAATAAAACACACATTTCAATAGATCAACAAGAGGAATCACCAAATGTTCATGCACAATCCCAAAATATTCCACCTGAAGATGACGTGCTTCCTAGCAATAAAAGCGACATGCTCTCATCATCACAGATGTGCACGATCAACGTAGTGTAGGATGTACACAGGATAGGTGCACTGGAGTCTTATTTTAAGATTTAACTTTATGCCAACTTAAAATTAAAGCCTACCAGGAAAATGCACCTGTCCAATGAAAATGATAGGAAATTCAGAGGGAAAATGATGGTAAATCAAAATGGACAAACAAGGCCAAATTTGTTGGGATTATTTTATCATACGTGACTCTCCAGGCATCATTTAATGCCAATGTTTGGTGAAACCATTAGTCCCCACCTGTAGGCAGCAGGGACTAATAAGCTACTTGTTTAAATTACTGTTGTTCTAGTTAATTTGCTTTTGCCCTATTGGTAGTAGGAGATTGAGAATTTACAATGTTAAACTATAGATCATGAAGTTGAAGTTAGGCTCACAAGGATCAGAATAAAATAGATTATTCTTACATTTTAATGTTCATCTTAAAGAAATGTTTACATCTTTATTTTATAAATAGAAAAAATAGTTTAATATTACTGACATTTCAATTGAAAAATATATACAATTTTTGTTAGTCTAAAAGATAAACACATTAACATCTCGCTGCTCAAATGCTATAGACTTGACAAGAACTGAGATATAAGTCTGACTTTTCACCTATTTGTATGATATGCTCATCATCTATTGCTTGGGAGATATAGACAAAAAGAAATAGGAGGATATTCCAAGACAAGGGGGAGTCTGTGGGTCGATTGTGTTCTAGAATTCAACAAAAGCATAATGTAATTAGATAATGTGTCAATGACAACACAAAACCCAAGGATATACCCCTCCAACTCATAAAACAATATTTTTCAGAGATTGTGGAATATGCCAAGATACAAATACATTAATGGGTATGTGAAGGTTGATCTTCAAAAGGGGCATAGGGAAGAGGTACAATGGGGTGCTCTGGATGAAGGGTGGTCAAGGTGAATTTTGACGGAGCTACTAAAGGAAACTCAGGTTCTGTAGGGACGAGGTGTTTAACAAGGGATGCCATTGGAAATATTATTGCCACAGAGAAAAAGCATCTAGAGTAGGGACAACAATAGAGCTGAAGTCCAGGCAGCTTGTTGGGGATTGATTTTGCACAAAGATTGAATGTAGAGGACTTGCATTTGCAAGAGGATTCCCAAATAGTTGTAATTGGGATTGCAAAAAATTGCACGCTTCGTGCTTGCAAAAAATGGTTGACATTATAAGGAAAAAACTATGCCAATTTTAAACTTTCACAAATCTATCGGGAGGGAAAAGCACTTGCTGATTCACAATACAAACTGGCAGCCGAGGTGGTAGTGAGATAGAGGGAGAAGCATGGTGACATCATGGCAATTGTTGTGAATAGATTTGATGGGACTTGGTGAGTTGGTGGGCAGTTAAGGACATACTTGGTAATAAAGTTTTTTGGAAAGTGGCACAAGAAAATCCACTTCCCTAATGCCACACATTCCCTTCTTTAAATTGAATTCAGAGAATATACATTATATTTCATCCTTTATGCATTAAATGGCAATTCAGTAGTGGTGAAAACAGCAAGTGGTGAGAAAAGAAACATAAGGAGAAATGGAGGCAAATACTTGTCTTCGGGACCACAAAACAATAGATGGCCTTAAAAGGGCCTCTTTTTGAAGAACAGCTGAGGAATGTCTCCTTCTTGACCCTTCCGTTCTTTGTCAACATCATTTGGGCCTTATTGGGATTCAAATACACATTCTCAGACTTAAAATGGAGGACAAATTCTAACATTGCATCCCTCTTTTGTGCTTGGGGGCTACATTTTGGTTCCAAAGAGGAGGTGAAGTACATTGTGCAGAGATGTGTGCAGCGAGAATAAAGAGTTGGGTTCGATGAAATCCTCAATTATACAATGCTTGTGTGGGGTTTTGTCGTGGCTCATAGAGATTGGCTAGGTTTTCCTAGCTTTTCAACCCATGTGTGCCCTTTTATTTTTAAAGAAGCTTCGGATATTGTCTTCCAAGGAAGCATGATGAAAGGAGGGCATGGGCCCTTTTAGTGAATTTTGTAAATGATTTGGACCCAGAGCCCGCTGCTGGAATTTGCAAAAGCCAAATGAATGCAGCCTTACTTTGGTTGTGCTTGATATGAGCATGGGAAGACATGGAAAACCAAATGAGGGAGTGGAGAAGGGTGAGACAAGGTTGAGGTTGAGGTGGCGACACCAAAGGAAGGGGAAGATACCATACTAGCAGAAGACAAAGTATGGCTTGAAGTTGTGGATGGGCTCCTTGTAGGAACCATACTCGTGAATGTGGAGTGCATACAAATGTTAATGTTGGTAGTGACCATTTTGAGGGGGCCAAAGCTTCTGGAGTTGCTTGAGCAGAGCTATGGGGTGGTGCATTTAAGGTGGGTGAGTCATTGGGTGATGGCAATGCAGGTGCAATGGGCAGTTCATCACCCTCCCCTTTTTAGCCCTACCCTTTTCTATGAAAAATATGCTCGTTGTCTGTGTCTATGTCTATGTAGATTGTTGACAGTAGTATGTCCTTGGTTGGTGGGTTTTTCGTGTCTAATGAATACACGCATTTTTTCAGATGTTGTTTAGGGGTGATTTTGTGATGCATTTCCACCATAATCTTTGAAAATGGTTGTTATGTAGGAGATGATTTCCACAGCTAGTCAAATTGTGATGTGAATATCAGGATTTAACTGTGTGATTTTTGAGTCAAACTCGATGACCCATGTTTCATGAGTAGTGATTCAACATGAATCCATCTCTCATGAGAATAAATGGAACACTTAGCACTCATTGGATCTAGGTGATGCTCACAGGGGTGAAGCACCGGGACTTCCCGGGAGGTCACCCATCCCAGTACTACTCCAGCCGCGGGAGTAGTACTGGGATGGGTGACCTCCCGGGAAGTCCCGGTGCTTCACCCCTGTGAGCATCACCTAGATCCAATGAGTGCTAAGTGTTCCATTTATTCTCATGAGAGATGGATTCATGTTGAATCACTACTCATGAAACATGGGTCATCGAGTTTGACTCAAAAATCACACAGTTAAATCCTGATATTCACATCACAATGGTTGTTATGTTATTACTAGGTGGTTAGGTTTTGGGGTCATTGCATTGTAAGTGTAGAATTTTGGGGAACTCATTCTAATATACTTAAATATTATAAATTTCACTTTATACTTTTATAACCAATAGAAATAATCTTTTGCGGATCACAAAAACATCTTTCTACTCAAGAAATATTTTGAATTGTTCACACTTCTCTTAGCCAAGCATTTTTGTGAGAACATTTGATAGTTGATTGTGATTGTTTTGAGCTCTATTGATATGGATCAAATTATGATAATAAGTATGTTGTCTTGATATGTCTTAAATTTTAGAATAAACATATTTCTTTTGCAGGTCCCAATTTCTTATATTGAGCTTGTATTCAAAGTTGTTTTGACATCTTTGTATTCGAAGTTAGGAATTCTTCTAAATGTTATCCTATGAAAGCTACTCCTGCCAATATCTCTCATCACTCTCCGATATCTATTGCAATCAAACTTGTTGAGGACTATGGTGATAATGACAGAAGTAGAAGGATGAATCTTTTCAAACTTATTGTATCTCATATTAAAGATTTTGATGTTAATGAAATGATGCTATCCAAATGATTACATGTATCACTAATTTTAAATATTAGAAGGTCACCAGCTAGAAACACCTTTTCCAAATCATAGGAAAGAAAAAAGAAATGGATATGTAATCACATGTTACCCAATGTAATAAAGCTCTAATTGATGCAAAGGAAAACATTCAGGATAATGGCTCTGATAAGGAATTGGAATTTAATCTAGCCTATGTTTAAAATGAGTTAAGAAAGCATCAAAACTATGAGATTCAAGAACAAAAAGTTAAGGCTAGAATGAATTGGATACAGGATGGGGATAGAGGATCCAAGTAGTTCATCAATATTATTTTAGAGCCAAACATAAGAGAGAAGTGATTGATGAGATTCTGACTGACAAGGGGATATCAAAAGACAATGCTAATATCTTCAAGTCTTTTTTTAATTTCTATAAAGAGTTGTTCTCCTCAAAACACACAGATAATAACCAAAAAGGTTTAGAATCTTATCTTAAGCTCGTTCCCAAAAATATTACCTTTGATGAAGCTAAGAAACTTAGATCCAACATTGAAGTTAGTGAAATTTAGGAAGCTATAATAGTATGGAAAAAGGCAAGACTCTTGGCCCTGATGGTTTACCTACTGAATTTTATAAGCAAAATATCAATTGGATTTGTGAAGAATTAATTGCTATTTATGATCATGCTTTTGAAAGTGGCTCTCTCCGAATTATGATAAACAAAGGTTTAATTAAGCTTCTTCCAAAAAGAGGAGATAAGACTTTAGTCAAAAACTAGAGACCTATTACTTTGTCGAATTTTTCCTACAAATTATTGCTAAGGTCCTTGCCAGAAGAATATCTAATATACTTTGTAGAACTATTTTTGTCACTCAAACTGGTTTTATAAAAGGATGGTATATATTAGAGAACCCTATTACTAGCTAGTAAGCTCTCCATAGGCCTAAGCACTTTGGACAGAATGTTGGAATGAATCTCTTAGACTTTGAAAAATCTAATGACAAAACGAAATGGCCTTCTGTTTTGGGAGTGCTTGAGGCTTTTGGTTTTCCCTCTGAGTTCTGCAGATAGGTATCTATTCTCTTTAAACATTTTTCCACTATAATTGATGTCAATGGTGAACTTTCTGATTCTATTCAGCTCGATAGATCCATAAGGCAAGGATGCCCTTTGCCCCCTATCTGCTTGTCATTGCTACAGATGCTATGTTCCATATTTTTAGAGCACATGAGTTAGGCCCTCCCATTAAAGGCATCACCCTGCCAAACAATAAGAATCTCATTAATGCTCAATTTGTTGATGATACTACCTTGTTTTTGGAGCTAGAGAGTAATAATTTTGATAAAGCTATACAAAGGCTACATGTCTTTTGTTCTGCTTCTGGATCCAAAATTGCCCCTCAAGAGTCTATTGTGCTTGGATGGACAGATCAGCCTCCTAACTGGATTGCTAATAATGGGTGGATGTGGAATGGTCCTAGAAGTATTGTCAGATACTTAGGTATCCCCTTTTCTATTGAACCGTCTAGGAAAGATATGCAGCAATGGTTGCACAGTAAGATTGAGAAGAAACACTTGAAATGGCAAACCCATTTGCTCTCTCTAGTAGGAAGAGTGCAGGTTGTTCAAAAACCTCTTGCATCTCATGCTATTTATTACTCCTCTTGGTTGTTTGCTAATTAATTCAATAAACTGGAAAGACTTCTCAGAGGCTTCTTATGGTCTGATGGCTTAGGAAATGAGAAGAGACATTGTGTGAAATGGGATTGGTGTTGCACTCCTAGGAAGGTTGGGGGTCTAGGTATCAGAGATCTTAAAACTCAAGGCATTGCTCTTGCTGCTAAATGGATTCTGAAATGTACTGAAGGTAATGAACCATAGAAAATGCTCACTAGAAATAATATTATCAATTCCAAAGAGGTAAGTATTGGAAAGGCATTCCCTTCTCTGATCTTTTGTTTGGACAGTTTAGTGTGAAATTGTTTGGTTCCAAAAATTGTGCCTCTCTGTGGAAGGCTTGGTCTTAAGTTAGACCCTTACTCTGTTTTAGGGATGCTATTGGTAGGTCACTTATGTTCTTTGTTGCTGACAGATCTATTTGGTGAGGCATTTATCTTAATGGCAAGCCTCTTGCCTTAACACAATGTTGTTTTGCTAAATCCTGGTATGAGAAGGGCATTAGGTGTATTAGGGACCTATTGGTTGCAAACCACTTATGTGATTGGGAGACCCTTAAATATAAGTACAATATTCCAACCACAAAAAAGAAAATTTATACCTTGATTTGTGAAGCCACTGGACCTTACTTCCTTGGCAGAATTCTTAGTTCTGATCAATTCATACAGCAATTGAAATGGAATGATGGCAGTCTGTTTATTGATGGATTTTCTAAAAATATCTACAATATGATAAAAGATAATGATACTATTTTAAATTGGATTAATCATAGTTGCAATTTTGGTTGGTCTCTCTCTAGATGGAACCTTATCCTTTACTGGTTTTGGCATTATCCTTGTCAACCAAAGAAAGTTTTAGATGGATTTTACTTCTTAAAAAATTGTTGTCGGGACTAAGTTTGGATCTGTGGAGCTTGAATCTGGTGTTTGTTCTTTTTGTAGCCAACCTGAATCTTTTGAGCACCTTTTCTTTTAATGTAAGTTTGATTATGACACTTGGTCTTGCTTTCTTGCTAATCCTCCTATCTGGAACTACAAGAATAATATTACTTGGCATTCAATTCTTTCTGGATTTGTTGAATCTTTTTCTTTGTATTTGAAAAAGTTTTGGTTTTTTCTTACCATGAAAATCCTTTGGTTTCTTTGGAAAAGGAGAAATGAAGACATTTTCAGCATAGAAAGAGGGAGCTCACTGATTTTAACATTAAACTCACACATTTCTTTATTATGTCGCTTCAGCTGCTCTGGAGGTCCCCAAAGAGAGATTAATGACTATGATCTGGGACGGAGCAATGGTACATTTCAAAGACCATGTTCATTCAATTATATATTTTGAATCATTCTCAGACATGCTTAACATGAAGGAAAAAGAAAGGTTGAACATGTAGATTCAAGAAAACAATCTAAACAGAAACACCAGAAGCCAAGAAGTTCAGGAGAGCCAGATCATTGAGAATCATGCTGATCAGGTACCTGACACCCAGAAAAGAAGTGAAGCGGAGATAGTGAACATAATTGCTAATTAGTTGGTGGCCATTGATCTGCAGTAGCAACTTATTTTTGGAATCTCCATTTTGTTTTCTGTCTGGCATACTCTTTAGCCTTACTCATTGTATAATCAAGGCTCTGAACATACAGTTACGATGGCTTTTTGGTTAAGTAGATGGAGTGGTAGGGCATATGCCCCAAAACTTTAAATCAGCATTTGTATTATCAGTTTGATACTCTATTCTAATATATAAAAATAACTTGAGCTTGTTATTTTGATAGGTCTCAAATGTAATAATGATATTGTTACTAGAACTTGTTCAATGCCTATATCATAATTTGAAGAATAGACAAAGCTTAAGTGGCCAATATGAATAGTCACTAATTACAAATTCTATAGCTCTACATTGTTACTAAAATTGACATCTAAAAATAGCATTTCAATTGATAGTGCAGGTTCTTTTAGGTCTGGAAGACTGTTAACCTTATCATTCTAAGAGAGCTAATATTCCCAATGTCATGAAACAACTTCTGAACCTGATGATAGTTTCTGATAGTCCACGTCTCAAAAAAAAGAAAAACATTGAAATGTAAGATGTACCTCCTCCAAGTTGCTAGAGTGATCAATATTGCAATTCTGCGAATTGTGATTTTTGATGTGGACACATATTCAAATCCTTCACATAAGTTTAAAAATAACTTCTCTAACTTTGGCAGTTCTTTCCTTTGTTTATGCAAAGGGGTGCAATCAATCTCTTGAAGAAAGCACCATTCAGTGAGTGAAGATAAAACATCTGAATCTTTTCTAGTTTCCCTTTCTGCTCCTTAATTCAATAGCATGAGAAATATGAGGTTCTTCGAAAATTGGGGAAGAATGTATTTACCTTTGATGAAAGAGTAACAATAGAACCTCTTGTCTCAGGAGAATTCATCTACTAGTTGTTTGCATTTCCTCCAAAATAAGGGGTTTCTTGGATAAAACTAAGTTGTTTTGTGTTGTTCTTTGTATTAATTTATATTTATTGACAGACATATAGATAGTCAAAAGAGTTCAAAATATTTATATCTATGTAAATAGTAATAAATCGTTATTTACGCTCCATAGAGCATTATGATTATGAATCAAGATGTAATAAATGTTATTTGCAAGGGATAATATGGATGGATTAAAGCTCAACAAGAGATAAGATTTTCTTATTTCTTCACTGGATGATAATAAAAAAATGGTTAAATTTAAGAACAATAGGATGACTATTGAGATCATTTTCAATCACTACTTATATAGAAATGACTTTGAATCCCAGCGATCTAACTGAACAAAGAGGCATAAATATAAGTATAGTGACTTAATAGAAATTTTAGGGATATAATCAAGTACAAAGAAGTAATACAACTGATTGGAAATAGCTCACTAGTTGTGCCAGTATTGAAATCCACCAAATTGTTTCTCATTTTTTTGGCTGCATACTCCCTCCCTTATTGTTTGTACATCTTATTACTTTACAATATGAATTTATAAATGTAATCTATGAATGATAGAATATAATTTTCAATATAAAATAGTAATGAATTACACATAAAGGACTTTGGCCTTAGTCTAATTCCACACAATTAGTAGAGATGTAATAAGTGCAGTTTGACACGAATCAATCTAGATCTATCTGATATAAATATCTAAGAATTGTTAAAAATTTGTACTTAAAACTACTTCATCTCCTCTATTAAGATGGCTATTGCAATGCAAGCATGCACTGGTTTCTCATAATGTTGCATACCATTTTGAAACTTTTATTAACACCAAAGAAAAGAATGATAATTAGCTTCTTGCATCCTTCATCGGTGTTTGTTCTGCAACCATTTCATTTCATGATTACTTCTTTTTGCTATATCTTATTGAAGAACTGCACTGCTCTATACATGATTCCACATTATGTATGTATATGTTCAAGAGTACCTCATCACGCCAATGGTTCTTGAGACATTGAAATCCTCTCAACAATGTAATTCTATGAAACACGTCATTGAGACATTCGATCAAAAAAATCTAGATTCACGAAAACTTTGGTGTCAGCTTGTGAAGGTAAAAACAAAATAAAATCCATTCTTGGAAAATATTGAAACCAATGGATACATTGATGCAAAATTTAATAAATTGATTTGTGAACACCTTCACAACCATATATACCATGATATTGACATGTCTTTGGGACATTTTGTCAAGCTAGTGTTGAGCCTGCTATGTATACATAATAAAACTTTAAATTGATTTTTCACTAAGCTTTTACATGCATCTTCTCTCCATTACAAATCATCAGTTTATGATCAAGCATAAAAATTCTTAGAAATAGTGGTAATCAATCACATGAACCCACCTTAATGATTATTAAAGTGTATACCATGAGACGACTTTCTCTTTTTGAGTCATTTGAGGAATTGGCACTTTTATACTGGTTGGCTTAAACATCACACATTAATGACTGATTTCTAAGCCAAAAATATTAAATAGTCAAAACTGACTAAATTTTTCCAAGCTTAATTTAATCCTTGGTGTGTGATGTTTAAGGACTACCCTTCTATACTTTGTGTGCATGTTCCTAAGGTCACCTATAATACAAATCGATATTGTTGAAGCCTTCAATCAGACTAATTGCATCCTATCATCTCTATGCTAACTTTATGAACTAGACCTCTTGAAGGAGATGTGCATGCACTTCTACCATTGTGTTCCATGAGATTGCATAAATTTGAAGTAATTTGTGAAATTTTCAATTCTTTTTACTTTGTTATATGTCGATACTATTGGAGTGACTTGTATGCAACTGCACCATACCATACGGTAGCTACACCATGCATGAAGCATATATGTGTATGGGTGTTTCAAGTCTTAAACCAAGTGTATGGTGGCTAACGTAAAGTGACTACCATGTGTGGTGACAGAGAGACTGGAGGCATTCAAGTGACCCAAGGCTTCTACATGACCAAAGGCTTCCGATTGACCGAAGGCATCCGCATGACTGAAGGCATCCATGTGACCGAAGGGGTCCGAGTGAGTGGAGGTGTTTGAGTGACCAAAGGCATCCAATACCAAAGGGAGTGATAGGATGACCGGAGGCACCCAAGTGACTGGTGCTGAAGGTAGTGATGATGCTCTCAGCCATTGACGAGTGCTTCGGCTAGCAACTATTTCCTTATGACTGATAAGTGGTAGACCGTTCTGTTATGTAATGGTTTCTTTACTAAATTCTACAACGAATTGCAGTGTGCATAAATGACAGCAAGATTCATGAAGAATTGTATCATGAAAAAATTAGGTTGATTGAAAGACGATTTGAGCCTATGCAAAAACCAAAGATTTGTATGTAATTTATTTGGTATAATACAAGTTGCTTGGGGGTTTTTGGGTGGTGGGTTTATTCTCGGAAGGGGTTTCCCACGTTAAATCTTGTGTTTCTCTATCTAGTGTTTTCATGCTTCATTTATCTGAACATCTTTGTTTGTGAAATTTACAATTACTGATTACTTTGACAATTTGGCATTCAAAAAGTGGTTTTTGCACTGTTGGTTTCCTAATAAGTGGTATCAGAGCCTAGCCAATTGTGTTATCCTTGTCGGGTAGTGTTTGGTTTTTTGTGCCAATTTGGTTTGAGTGGGAGTTTGCAAAATATGTATTTGTAAATTGAGATGATTGGTACATTAGGAAGAGTGGACATTAAAAAGGTCAATGGCACAAACTTTGAGTTGTGGAAACTTAAAGTTGAAGATATGCTAGTCAATTGAGATCTATGAATCGATTTGTTTGGCAATAGACCTTCAGGTGTGCAACAGGAAGATTGAGATCAGTTGAATCAGAAGGCTAGAGGACTGATAAAAATGAGTCTTGCAGATTCTGTTTTATTGAATGTCCATGAAAATAAAACCACACATTCCTTGTGTAAGAAGTTGGGAGATATTTATCAGGGAAAATCTTTAGTAAACAAGCTTTTCCTAAGAAAGAAATTGTACCCCCTGAAGATGGATGCAGGAACGATTGTGGCAAATTATTTAAACTCATTCAGTACGATGATTGCACAATTGACATCTGTTCGTGTGTCCATTAGTGAAGAAGAGAGTGGCATGTTATTGTTGTGCTTGTCTGATTCATGGGATCACTTGGTAATGGCCATCAGAAGCAAACTACCCAGTTTAAAATGGACGAAGTAGTTGATGCACTTCTATCAGAGGAGATGCAAAGGAAGTCCTTTGAAGCAACCAAAAAAGCTATTATTGTACGAGGAAGATCTAAGGACAAAGGCAAGAAGAAGGATATGAAGTCAAAGTCTCAAGAGCAATCCACAACATCTAGAAAGAAGTCCAAGGTGAAGTATTGAAACTGTGAGCATAAAGGTCATATCCGAAAGGATTGCAAGGAGGAGAAAATGAAGAAGAAAGTAAGTTTATGCTGAATGATGTTGGAGTTTAGGTAGCATTTGTCCATTATGGTTGCAAGATGACAAGGGGTTCTATAGTTTTAGCTAAGTTGAACATCATCTTATTGTGTTGATTAAAGAATCTTAGCATACTCTCCTTTACTGCATCCACCCAACTATCTTGCTAACAACCAACTTAGGCACAAACAAACTCTGTATCACCGCATACGCTCTAATACCACTATGATCATCTCCATCAAAATCTTCAAGCTGTCATTGGAACACTGTATAAGTTAGATGCCAAACCTATATATTGTAATAGCATCTCTATCAAGTCTGATAAATCTAATATGGAAACACATGGTGTAAATAATCTAGAAGTTAAACTTCCTATTGAGAAGACAATGCTCTGGCATTATAGGCTTGGCCATATTGGCAAGAAAGGATTAAAAACCTGGTTAAGGGGTTAGTCGATTGTAACCTTAAATTTGATTACTGCAGACATTGCATTTATGGATAGCAAAACCGTGTTCAGTTTTATTTTAGTTGTCAAAAATCTTCTAGTTTGTTGGAATATATTCACTCTAATGGATTTGGTCCTATGGCTATTCGTTCTCTGTCTAATTCAAGATATTATGTATCATTTATTGATGATTATTCAAGAAGAACATTTGCTTATTTTTTGAAGAATAAATCAAAAGTGTTCAGTTGATTTAAGGAATTATAAAGCCTTGTTAAAAATTTGACTGGGAGAAAAATTAAATGTTTAAGGACAAATAACGGTGGCAAAATTTATCAATGCAGATTTTGACAAATTCTGTGTAGATCAAGGCATTAAGACACATAAGATGACACCTTATACTCTGCAATAGAATGGAGTAGCAGATTGGAAAAAATTGGTTGTTGATGGAGAGAGCAAGGAGCATGTTGAGAAGAATCTAGACTGGAGTAGGATTTTTGGGCCGAAGTAGTGGCTACAGCATGTTATTTTTTTGAATTGTTTTGCTATGACAATGCTAGTTGACAAAATGCCTATGGAAGCATGGTCAAGTAAGAATCCCTCAATAATAAGACATGTGTGTGTCTTCGACTGTGAGGCGTATGCTCATGTACCTGAAGTGAGTAGGTCCAAGTTGGATACAAAGTAGTGAAATGTATTTTCATTGGGTACGACATCGGTGTGAAGGGATACCAATTGTGGAACCCTCAGACTAAAAAAGTGTTGTACAACAAGACCATTATCTTCCAAGAGATAAAACCCACCTCATTAGAGAAGCCAGAGAAGACTAAAAGGAAAAAGGAAGCAATTGGAATCCCTTTAGCTTCCAAAAGGGAGCTATTTCAAACTCCAAACAAACTTGAGAATGAGGACCTAGAATTGCTTGAGAATGAAGATGGGGAGAACTCGAGCAGTCTTACAAGTGAAGAACATGATCTAGTACCCTATGTTGAACCTCAAGAAGCTTCCCCATAGCTAGTGAGGAGATCCACTCGGGAGAGGCGGCAATCGAATGTAGGAGTTGATGAAATCCAACTTCGCAATTGCCAAGATCACCTACATGCAAAATAACCTGTCGAAAGGAAACCAAGAAGGAAGAGGTGAAGCTTGGAAAAAACCTAAACGGACATGAGAGAGAAATAATGCAAAACAATGAAATTGTATTTACAATGAGAATGTGTTGTGTTTACAATGAGAGAGAGGCCACTTATAAAGGCCTCATGGAAGCTTGTAGAACAAGCTGGAAGGTGATAGAAGATAAGGTTGACAACTGAGCACTCTTCCACAAAAAGGTGGAATATGCTAAAGGGAACAAATTCCCATGTTGTCAACAACTCATCACTACATGCATTAAATACTAAATATTAAATAAAAAGCATTAACCTAAGTAAGCTTAAGTAAATAGAATAAATAATTAATAATTATTTATTTATTTATTCTAACACCCCCCCTTAAGTGCAACTTAGGGGAATGCCTTAAGCTCACAAAACTAAGATGAAAATGCAGAGTGGGTCCCGGCAACGAGGCCATGTTAGGTACCCATGTACAATGCAAGAGAATGCAACTTCTGAAAATGGAGAAAGAGAGAAAACCACGTGGGAAAAACTCTCCCCCAAAAAGAGGTAAGAACCTAGTGAAGAACTAAAGAAGCCTCCAACTAGGGCAATGTCCCCTAAAACAAGAACAAGGAGTGATCATGAAGAGCATCACTGAAGCATGAAGAAGCCGCAAAATCTGCCATCAGAAAGAAACTATTGATCTAAAGAACCTCCATAGAAGAAGAAGGCACGAACTGAGCGTGTCTATATGGTAGATGATCCATCTCATCAAAATGCATAGGTAGCCAACCACTGCAATCGCCTCGTATATTGATGCAGGAGCATCTTGGTTTTGCTCAGTGGCTACTTTAGAGTTCATGAGAGGAAGCTCGGTAATTTCTTTGAAAGGTGCTTGGACTACTGCTCGGCATGGTTTGAAAATTTGGTGCCTGTTGTAGGCCGTGTATCTAATTTTATACAACGAGTTAGAGGATGAAAATTTCAGGGATGGAAGAGGGCCTAGATTTCTAACTACGGTTCGAAGCTCGAGTACTAATTCATCTGGAGCTAGGAGATATCACAATTTTACTATGACATCAATTTTGAGAATTTAATTGTTTTAGGAGGCCGACTTTGGCATTTAATTTATGTATTTGTATTTAATTTGTGTTCTGGGCCGACCTGTGGCTTAGATTGGTATAAGTAAGGGTTGTGGGGAAGTCTTTAGGCATTATCATCCATGGTGGAGAAGTAGAGGAGCTTGGAAGAGTGAATTTGGAGAAGAGCTAGTAGCTGCGGATTGGAAAACAAGAATATTGCTTGGTGGGCTTGCGAGCACAAATTGAGATCTTCCTTGGAAGTTTCTACTAGAGTGTGGATCTAGACTAGCTAGGGTTTGGGATTGGATCTTGAGGGATCTTGCAGAACTATTACTTGCTTTGTATTTGGCCGTAACCGGGAAGGCCTTACAGCCGGCACATTGCATGTAATCACTTATATTTTATGAATATATTATTATTTGTTTCTTCTTGTTCTTGTGTTTCCACTGTGTGGTTTTATTGCATTGCATCAGGTGGTATCAGAGCAAAGGTCGTTCCTGAGTGTGTAGACAGATCGCTGAAGCTGAGGCAGTTTGCACCAGGACTTGGGTTGAAGAAGTAGATCTGAGTTGATCTTGATTTCAGGGCTTGTAGATGGATCGATGGATGATTGATCATGTTGAGGCATGATTGTAGAGAGTTTGTGGATTGCAAATCCATGGTCCTAGACTTGTGATGTGGTTCCTGATTGTTCATGCAAGGTGGCAGGTTGTGATCTAACTTGCAAACAATTCAAGGTTGTCACAAAGAGCATGGGAAGGATTTGTTGCAGAGAGTTTACGAAGATCTTGGGAGATGGCTCCAAGAGGATTGGACCCTAAGATGATTGCAAAACTCCATGATATAGTGGAGAGGAATTTTTCTAAGATGTTTTCTCGGTTGGATGCTAGATTGGCTGAGCAGGCTAAGAAGGTCAAGGTGGCAGAGTTTGGTTTTGTTGATCAGTTTGTGGAGTCTGATACAGAACCTGCAGAACAGCTGAAAGTTGTTGCTGAAGATATTCCTAACGTTGTTGATGCTGGGATGGACATTGGTTTTCATGATCAGTTGGATGAGTCTGACATGGAAATTGCAGAGCACTTGGTCGTGGATGATCTGGTTGCTGTTGGTGGTGAGTTGTGTGTTGTAGAGCATCTTGTTGTAAGCAATGAGATGGTTGCTATTGAGAGTTTGGCATGTGTTGATGGAGATCTTCATGTTGCTACTGATGTGGACTTTGTGGCTAATATGGAGTTTGTTGCTGCTGGTGTGGATTCACTAGTTGTTGTTGTGGATGAGGATTTGATGTTGAAGCATTGTGTTCAGTTTGTTCCTAGGAGTGAGCATGCTAATTGGATGGTTGAGATTCTAGTATTTGACAGAATGATGTGGATGTGGATGATGTGCAGATTGGTTTTCTTATCCCTGTTGGAGTGGAAGCCTTTAGTGAAGATGAAGTTGGTTGTTGCTCTTTCTTTGGGCATCAAAGTGTGGGACACACTTTTCTATTTACCTAGGGAGTCTGATGCAGGAGCATCTTGGTTTTGCTCGGTGGCTACTTTGGAGTTCATGAGAGGAAGCTCGGTAGTTTCTTTGAAAGGTGCTTGGACTTCTACTCGGCATGGTCTGGAAATTTGGTGCTTGTTGTAGGTTGTGTATCTAATTTTATATAGCTAGTAGCTGCAGCTTAGAAAACAAGGAGATTGCTTGGTGGGCTTGCGAGCACAAGTTGAGATCTTCCTTGGAGGTTTCTACCAGAGTGTGGATCTGGACTAGCTAGGGTTTGGGATTGGATCTTGAGGGATCTTGCAGAACTATTACTTGCTTTGTATTTGGCTGTAACCAAGAAGGTCTTACAGCCCGGCACATTGCATGTAATCACTTATATTTTATGAATATATTATTATTTGTTTCTTCTTGTTCTTGTGTTTCCGTTGTGTGGTTGTATTGCATTGCATCAGGTATTGCATTGCATCATATGTAGGATCAACCACTGAATACATAGTTCACACTATCGAACCATCAAACCATGGATGCATTAGAACAACAGCATAACCCCCCCGTAATGCAAACGAGGTGAGATGATAGGCAACTGAGAAGGTGGGCCAAAAATCTCCTGCAGACGAACCAAGAACGATGAGAGAGGAAGAGGTACAAACACCTATAAAGACATGGTCACAACGATGCTGCATGGGAAAACAAAAGGAAGAAGGCCTAAAATAGCAAACAACTATCCCCCCCATGGTGCTTTATAAAAATAGTGCATGTACAATTGACTCAAAAACAACGTTCATGAACCCAAAATGCAAAAGTGGCACTTTATCTCAGGCAATATACAAAAGAGCTTACAAATGATGTCAACAATGATCAGAACAAAGAAAAAGCTGATACAAAAGAAAGTACAGCCTAAAACAAAAGAAATCATGCCAGGAAAACGATCCTCGAACCTAAAACACCCAAGATATCCACCATATAGAAAAATGCCAAAAACATGATAGAAAGAGCATGAGCTAGAATCTAAGGAAAAGGACTACATTTTTGAAAAGATGACAAAACCAATTTTCCAAAAATATAATGTTTTCAAAAAACTAACATGCGACGCAAAGGATATGCATGCCGGAGTCAAAAACACAACTTCAGACTTCAACTGAAAAAATGGGCAACAAAACTGTATCAAAACCAGAAAATACCTGCACCAATGTCTCCGTCTCGAAATCAGCTTTCCGGCACTTCTTTCATATCTGAAAAATACCTCCGTATGCTCAAGTTATGGCCAAAAAACCAAAGGTAGTCCAAAAAGGACCTTGAAGGAGAGGTGCAAGAAGGTCTGATGATGCAGTGATGTCATGATGATGTCAGTAGACAGCTATCTTAAAGTTGACAGCCTGCGGCTCGTCGAGGCAAAAAGATGCCACGTGGCTGGTACGCTGACGTGGTAGTGACCATGTGGCAAATTGCCACATGTCAATTGCAAATAGCGGCTGACTTTGCACAAACTGCTGAGTGGTTGCTAACGCAGAGGAGTGCCGACTGTGTAGTAGTGTTGTTGCTGACTCAGCAAAATAATCCACACGACAAGGTTGATTGTGCAGGGGTTGTCAGTGAGCGAAGCACTGGTGGAGGAGGCAAGACTAAGCGTAGACTGCGACAGTGGTGGCCGGATCAGGGGGCGCCGCCGGGAGAAATGGTGACAGAGGCTGAGCGTCTTGCGGGGCAGCGCTACCAGGAGGAGCTGCAGGGAGGCCGGGCGCGAGCGGAGGGTGGGCGGCTCCGCGATGGCCGCTAGGCGGTGCCACGACAACTGCCCTTTTTATTTTTTTTATTTTTATTTTTTTGATGCCAAATCCGTACAGTTCGTACGGACAGTCCTTCCGAACAATTTTTTTTGCCTCCCAGAGCCCTGTCTCCAAAATTGACGAATTTTATATGGATCCTAGCTGAAAAGCGCCTTCTGAATCCAATGGTTGCGTCGGTTTGGGCCTAATGTGCTTCGAAAAAATGCTTTTTCCCTGGATTGAAGGAAAATGTTCAAACAAACTAGGGTTTGTCTCTGAATCACGGCTTCAAAAAACCTTCAACGAAGCAATAGCAGAGAGGCCCTGATACCATGTAGGAGTTGATGAAATCCAACTCCGCAGTCACTAAGATCACCTACATGTAAAATAACCTGTAGAAGGGAAACCAAGAAGGAAGAGGTGGAGCTTGGAAAAAACCTAAATGGACATGAGAGAGAAATAATGCAAAACGATGAAATTGTATTTTACAATGAGAGAGAGGCCACTTATAAAAGCCTCGTGGAAGCTTGTAGAACAAGCTGGAAGGTGGTAGAAGATAAGGTTGACAACTAAGCACTCTTCCACAAAAAGGTGGAATATGCTAGAAGGGAACAAACTCCCATGTTGTCAACAAGTCATCACTACATGCATTAAATACTAAATATTAAATAAATGCATTAACCTAAGTAAGCTTAAGTAAATAGAATAAATAATTAATAATTAATTCATTATTTACTCTAACATCCGATAACTACAGTTATTCACTAGAGAGATTTAGTTATTCTATGTTGGTTGTTAATTGTACCTATGCTTTTCTTACAAATGTTGATGAGCCTAGGACTGTAAAAGAAGCAATCAATATGCTAGATTCAGATTCCTAGTTGGAAGCAATAAAGGATGAGACGAAGTGCTTGGAAAAGAATGGAACCTCGGATCTTGTACCCTTACCTCAGGGTAGAAAGCCAGTGGGATGCAAGTGGATATTTAAAAAGTATGGTCTAAATCACAGGATTGACAAGTACAAGGCAAGATTGGTTACAAAGGGGTATTCTTAGAAGGAAGGGTTCAATTATGGAGAAATCTTTTCTCTTGTAGCCAAGCTGACATCCATCGTATTTTTGTTGTTACTTGGAGTGGCACATGACTTTGAAATTGAGCATATAAATTTGACGACAATGTTATTTCATGGTGATCTTGAAGAAGAGACATACATGTCCCAACCAGAGTACCTTGCAGAAAAAGGTAAAGAGCATCTAGTATGTAAGTTGAAGAAGTCTCTTTGTGGTTTGAAACACTCACCCAAAATGTGGTATCAAAAGTATGATACATATGTATTGTCTTTGGGTTTTACGAGAGCTAAATCTGATCATTGTGTGTACTATAAAGTTGAAGGTGATCGTATACTTTTAATTTCTCTATACATAGATGATAAGTTGTTTATAGGCAATAGTAAAGGAATGATTTCAAAGTTAAAATCTCAATTGTCCTTGAAATTTGAAATGAAAGATTTATGACTAGCAAAATTTATTTTGGGGATGGAAATCAAAGGGACAGGGTTGGCAGAAAGCTTTGGCTCAGCCAAAACAAATACATTACCAATGTTCTAGAGTGATTTAATATGACTACTTGCAAGCAACAAGTTGTTCCAGTGTTACATGGAATGAAGCTCTCTATTATTGACAATTCAAAATCTCCAGATGACATTAAAGACATGAAGCGGGTACCTTATGCAACTATTGTTGGAAGCCTCATGTATGCAATAGTCAATACAAGACCAGACATTGCCGAAGTAGTGGGAGTAAATTGAGTCGGTTTATGGCAAATTTGGGTAAGCCACATTGGGATGTTGTGAAGAGAGTTTTGCGATATTTGAAGGGAACGTCACAGTATGCATTGTGCTATCAAGGTAACTTAGTTGGATCAAATAGATTGGTTAGCATTCAAGGCTATGTGGACGCTGATTGGACTGGGGACATTGACAGAAGATCCACCAGTGGATGTGTATATATGGTAAATGATGGTGCTATCAATTGGATGAGCAAACGACAAAGTGTAGCTGCATTGTTGACAACTGAGGTAGAGTACATGGCATCTACTTGTGCATTTCAAGAAGTAGTTTAGCTATGATGCAAGGAGAATTACAATCTTTTGTGACAGTCAGAGTGCAATATGTTTGGCACAGAATCCTACATATGTTTGGCACAGAATCCTAGTTTTTATGCTAGAACAAAGCATATTGACGTATAATATCATTTTGTATGTGACAAGATCGAAGATGGGAAAAGGTAAATTTAGAAAAGGTTGGCACTCAAAAGAATGTTGCTAATGTGTTTACAAAGCCTGTGAACACAATTAAGTCCAAATGGTGCACAAGCTCCATGGGGCTTAAAGCCCTTGACTCTTGTTAGCCATGTTGAGTAACTCTCTACTTCTTCAAGTGGGAGATTGTTGGAGTGACTCGTACGCAACTGCACCGTGCATGAAGCATTTATGTGTATGTGTGCTTCAAGTCTTGAACCAAGTGCATGGTGGCTATTGTACGGTGAGTTTCATGTAAAATACCTGTGATGACAAAGAAACTGGTGGCATCCACGTGACCAGAGGCATCTAAGTGATTGGAGGCATCCGTGTGACCAAAGGTGTCTGAGTGACCAAAGGTGTCTGCATGACCAGAGGCATCCGCGTGACCGAAGGCATCCACGTGACTAGAGGTGTCGGAGTAACCAAAGGTGTCCGATACTGAAGGGAGTGACAGGATGACTAGAGGCGTCAGAGAGACCGATGCCGAAGGTAGTGATGATGCTCTCACCAGTGACAGGTGCTTCAGCTGGCAAACTGTTTCCTTGTGAATGACGGCTGGTCTAGACCGTTCTGATATGTAAAGGTTTCTTTACCGAATTCTGCAACAAATTGCAGTATGCATAAATGGCTGCAAGATTCTTGAACAATTGTGTAATAAAGAAATTAGTCTGATTGAAAGGCAATCTGAGCCTGTGCAAAGATCAGAGATTTGTATGAAATTTGTTTACTGTAATAGGTTTCCCACGTTAAATCTTGTGTTTCTCTGTCTAGTGTTTTCATGCTTCATTTATCTGAACATTTGTTTGTAAAATTTACAATTGTTTATTGCCCTGACAATTCGGAAAGTCTTTTTCGCACCTTTTCTTTCCTAATAGATACTTTAATCTGAAGTCCATGTCTTAGTGCATGTTGGGAGGAAACTGGCGGAGGCTGTGGAATTAGTTTCATTTAACCAAAAGAATCTTCTTGGGAGGCTCTAAAACATGACCGAGAATTCCATTTTGTGCGTTGTCTGCAATCATTACATTCCATGTGGCCACATCTCTATATGCATTTTGACAAGAAAATAGCAGCTGTGGCATTTCAATTACACGAAACTTCATTGTGATTCCACCTTCATGAGTATGCATATCCACTAAGCTAATCTGGACTATAATATCTAATAGACTCACCTTTTGAATGCTTCGTGAGATGTCCATATGCTACTGCAAATGCTTCTATCATGGCGCACGCGAGAGGGAAATGTTTCGATTTGGATTTTAGCCAGAGCCACCTTTAACCCCTGTGGCATTCTGTCAAGCAGTTGGTACACAGGAAAGTTCGACACCACCTGCTTTGCACGAGCATTGCTTAAAAAATTCCATCGTGACATTGAGGAATTCTTGATTAACTTTGCGAATCTTTGAATCATTCCTTCAAACTGTGATAGCTTTCTATTGAGCATTCTCACACACAATACATAGACCATTGAAGTACCGTCAACAAACCCCTTCCAGTCAAATCCAGCATAATTTGGCCACTGTCGTTTGACTTTGTTTTGAAAGCTTGCAAAGCCTTCGTATCAAATCCATTATCCGCGAATCCTATAGTCACACCATCCAATAAGATGTCATTCCTTTCAAGTGATCTCTGCCTCCCCATGAACCATTGCACATATGTCAAACAGTTCGTAGTCGCCTTGCTCCTACTTCCAGATTGCATTTTCTAGATACCCGTATGGCGGCGCTTGGAGGCATTTATCATATAGTTCACATGCCTTGTGCTTAACTTTACTGTTCGCACAAATGAGTGCAGGAAAGTCTATCAATGGCAACTTCAGTATCTCTAATAACAAGGGCACTCTATCCGCAGTCACTGAGATTTTAACTCCAATGTGTCAAATGGATTCTTAAAAATGGATTCTTAAATATTGATTATTAGGCTGGGGTCTTATGGGCACCCGCTTGCTTAAAAATAGAGCGGGTGCCGCTGAGCTTTTTTAAGAACATTTAACGGGAGCGGTCCCATGGGCATTACATATATATCTGCTTTAAAAAATTAGCTCTTAAATTGAAGGAAATATTAAAAATATAATTTGTTGTTTTTAGAATTTTTGGCGGATGATTTCAATTTGGAGGATAAATAAAGGGTAGGTTCTTGCAAAGTGGTAGAATTTTTCCCTGAACAGTAGGGGCAATTCCCAGCGTCCCGCCGCCCCCCCCCGCCCCCCTCTTTTGCATCCGCTCAACTAAAAAGTAAGGGTTCCTAGTTAATAGGAAAAAATTCCAAATTAAGCTTTAGCACCCCCAAAATATTATCATGGGACCTCCAGCTCCTTAAATATAGAGCCCAAGCCCCCATGAAACCCAGAATTAATTTGCATTTTGGTCAGAAGTGTGCTCTTTGTTATCTACAACTATCTTGACTATTTTCCTTGTCAAATCAATTTAGTGCATATCTTGTTATCATTACAAAAACCTTCACCGTCTTATATCCAAGACTTTCAACAGTACCATTTTTTCATTTCATAGGGTGTATGTATTTTTCCCCATGTGGGCATTCAAATAATTAACTTTTCTTAACGTCCTAAGCATAAAGTTGGATATGTTTTAGCTCATTTTTAATCAAAATGATGATTTTTGGACATTGGACTCGAAAGGCCATAGACAATATTAGCAACAGCATGAGCATAAGTATTGTTCCCCCACAATAAACATTAATTAACATGAGGGAAATTTTAAAATTTTAGACGAAGTTTAATATCAAACAAAAAAAGTAAAATATTTACAAATTTATTCTTTTTGTTAATAGTTAAAGTAAGTCTCAATCTTTAATTACATCTTTATGATGTTCAACTTAAAACAAGTGTCACATAATACAAATACTTGTCTATAGATTAGAAATTAATTGTAATTATGATATTAAATATAATTAATGAATTACCAATTAGAATTAAGATATTTTATAATTTTATTATTTCTAAATGTATAATTAAAAATGGTTTGAATAAATAAATTAGTTTTTATTTTATAAAATTATTTTTATTCAATTTTAAATTATATATATATATATATATATATATATATATATATATATATATATATATATATATATATATCATTAGAAATTAACAATAATGCAATATCTTGTTATTAAGAGGTTCTAATCATATTGCATTTTTTTATATTTTAATTAGAAATATCTTAATCACACTCATATTGATGAATAGAATGACAATACTATATTATTTTTCATCTTACAAACTTATAATATCATTTTTATTTATTTAATCTATCATTTCTAAATATGATGATTGCTCTATCTTAATTCTTATAATTTTATCTCTTGCCCTCGCTCCTTCTTTTAAAAAGTTTTAAAATATGAATTTGAACTTATGGTTATTTTGAAAAGAAAAAAAATATATTATTATTTTTAATGCAAGTTTAAATTCAAGTTTCCATTGCTAAGTTCCTCATAATTTATTTTCTTAGTTGAAAATTTTCTTACAATAAAACATACATGTTTTATTTACTTTTTTTTTGAAAAAAACAACAATTGAACAAATAAAAGTATTTTATATGATTATTATAAAATTATAAAAATAACATTCAATGTTAATCAACTCAAATATAATTATGAAACAAATAATAACAACTCAAATGATACAATAAATAGTTTTTTCATATAAAACATTATTTAAAACTTTAAGAGGACAATATAGACAACTTTTCAATAAATTCATCACAAACATATCAATAATACCTAAGATAAAGAAACAAAATTTAAAACATCTTTTGAATATTCAAAACAATTAGAAGACAACATAACAACTTTTCAATAAATCTTCTTTGACTATCTTGATGTAAATGAAGCAAGAAGAAAAACCTAAAGCATCTTTTAAGTATTCAAATTTCTAAGAAGACAAGGTAAACAATGTTTACATAAATCCTTCATCAAAATCTTAATGATACTTGTGAGAAATATATTAAAATTTAATTTAATACTCACAACCCTAAACCTAAAATTTTACTCGGCACTTAAAAGTTGCTCGGCACATGAAGGTGCCGAGTGACAAATTGCTCGGCACTTGATGGTGCCGAGTGGTAGGTTGGTTGGCACTTGATGGTGCCGAGTGATAGGCAACAGGTGTTGAGTTAGCTCGGCACTCAAAGAAATAATACTCGGCAACAATGGATGCCGAGTAAGCTCAGCTCCAAAGGAAATGCTCGGCAATAATAGATGCCAAGTGAGCTCAGCTCCAACTGAGAAAGAGGATGCCGAGTGTTTTGTTCAACTAAAAAATTATAACTTAAGAAATTCCAACGTGAATACTTTCACCATTAAAACCAGAGAGCCAAAGCTTTAAGCTTTCAAACAAATTACTCAAATGCAACATACAAGGGAAGAGAAATGGATTCAAGTATGCATGCTTTCCTTCTATTCAATCTTTGATTTAAACTATTACAAAATCTGGGAGCATTCGGCTTCAACTAGAAAACCCTAAAACAACCCTAAACTGGTAAAACTTCAAACTTCAATAAACTTTAAATCTGCAACTCTAATGGCTGCATACAATGGTGCTTGGAGCAATCACTACTTCAACAGGACAAATCCAAACAACAACTTACAAAGAGAACAGGGGAAACACGTGCAACTGCAGGCACAAACTTCTTTTCTTCTTCCTTCTTCTGCCCTGCTCTCCTCTGCAACTTCTGATCTGCTTGATCTGCTTGAACTCTACAAATGAATGAATAAACATTCCTTTTGTCACATTCCATTTTCCCCCTCTTTTTTTGATTTGAAAATTATCACCTACCTATATTAATGTTTATATATGTTCTGTTGGACGTCAGGTGGTAGGTGGGTGTTTGGCTCTAGGGGCAAACATCAATTGTCGTATTAAATATTCCAACACTCCCCCTTTGTCCCAAGCCAAACAAAACAAAGATCACAACTGATCCACATCAACTACACCAAGACACTCTCTTAAGTTTACAAAAATTCTAATGCTTAAAGGCTTAGTAAATATGTCTACTAGCTGCTGCTCAGACTTGCAAAAATCTATCTTGATATCCCCATTCTCCACCAACTCTCTGATGAAGTGATATCTGATCTCAATATGCTTGCTTCTCCCATGGAAGACTGGATTCTTGGACAATGCAATTGATGAGATGTTGTCACAATAAATTGTGGTTCCATCCTCTTGCCTTTCATTCAAATCTCTTAAGATCCTTCTTAGCCAAATTGCTTGACATGCTGCTGCATTTGTTGCAATGTATTCAGCCTCTATTGTAGATTGAGCAACAATAGGTTGCTTCTTGGATGCCCATGAAATTGCACCCGATCCCATATGAAACATGTATCTGGAAGCGCTCTTCCTATCATCTAAACTTTCAGCTCAATCACTATCAGTGTAACCAACCAACTTGAAATCATCATTTACAGTATATAAAATTTCAAATCCCTTGGTACATTTCACATACCTTAGGATCCTCTTTCCCACTTGCCAATGGGAATCCTTTGGTGTTTTCATAAATCTAAAAATTAGACTTAAGTCTGGCCGAGTTGTAGTCAAATACATTAGACTTCTAACCATACTCTTGTATAATGTTGGATCCACTCTCTTGCTAGAGTCTTCCTTGCTCAACTTCAGACCTACTGATGTTGGTGTGGAGGCTGCCTTACTGTTCTGCATTTTAAATCTCTCCAAGATTTGCCCTACATATTTTTCTTGAGAGATGAAAATGCCATTATGCATTTGTTTTACTTCTATGCCTAGAAAGTATTTCAAGAGACCGAGGTCTATCATTTCAAATTCACTTTTCATGGCCTCTTTAAACTCACCAATTAGAGCCTTATCATTACTAGTAAAAATCAAGTCATCTACATACAAGACAACAATCAATACATTACCATCTGCTGCCTTGATGTAAAGAGTGGGCTCACCATTGCTTTTGCTAAAGCCATTGTTCATCAAATATGAGTCAATCCTACTGTATCATGCCCTTGGAGCTTGCTTGAGCCCATAAAGAGCTCATTTCAATCTATATACTTTGTTCTCTTGACCTGCAACTTCATAACCAGGTGGCTGCTCCACATATACTTCTTCTTTCAATACACCATTAAGGAAGGCGGACTTCACATCCATTTGAAATATCTTCCATTTGTGCTGAGCTGCAATTGCTATGACAGCACGCACAGTTTCCATTCTTACAACAGGGGCATATGTCTCATCATAGTCTCTTCCATACTGTTGTTTGTAGCCCTTGACTACCAGTCTTGCCTTATGCCTATCAATCTTGCCTTCAGCATTGCATTTGGTCTTATAGACCCATTTCACTCCAATCACATGCTTCTTGGGAGGCAATTCAGTTAGCTCCCATGTCTCATTTCTTTCTATGGCATCTATTTCCTCATCCATGACCTTACACCATTTCTTCTCCTTAATAGCTTCTTCAAAATATATTGGATTGCTATGAAAAAATAATGCAAAATTAACACTCTCATCATAATCTTCATACCTTTCATCTTGGTATATCTCCCTAAGACTCTTGGTCTTTCTTGGTAACAGGGAGGAGAGTGTGGGATCAGAATCTTCACTGTTGCTACTTTGCCGACCAGCTCGATCTTCACTGTTATTTGGCATTGACACTCGGTCATGCCTAGAGAAGCTCGACAATGACTAAGGTTGCTTGCCTTTTCTTCTATTTTTTCCTTCTTCTTGTTGTTCATCAGTGACTTCTTCACTCATAATTGGCACTTTACTAGAAGTTCTTGGTGACTCATCAATCGGTCCATACCAAGACTGATTTTCAAAAAAAATTACATCTCTTGAAAGAGTCATCTTGTTGTTCAATGGGTCATACAATCTGTATGCCTTTGATTCTGAGATGTACCCTATGAAGATGCACTTCACACCTTTGTCATCCAATTTTTGTCTTTTTTCTTTAGGCACATGTGCATATGCAACACATCCAAACACCCTTAGGTGTTCAATTGTCTATCTTCCTCGTGACCATGCTTCCATTGAAATTTTATCATGAACTGCCTTTGTAGGACACCTATTAATTAGGTAAACTATTTTTGCCATAGCCTCTCCCCAAAATTCAGTTGGGAGACCTTTCTCTTTCATCATGCTCCTTGCCATTTCAACAATGGTCTTGTTCTTTCTTTCAGCCACTCCATTCTGCTGTGGTGTGTAGCTGACTGTGAGCTCTTTTTTATGCCATGTTTCCTGCAAAAATTTATAAAAGAATTGGAGGTATACTCCCCTCCTCTATCTAATCTGAGGACCTTGATATAGTGTTCACATTCTCTTTCAGCCTGGGCTTTAAATTCTACAAATTTATCAAATGCTTCAGATTTATTCTTTAAGAAATACACCCATGTCCTACGACTGAAATCATCAATAAATGTCATAAAATAAGTACTCCCCCCAATGGAAGTAACTTGCATAGGACCGACTAGGTCAGTATGCACTAACTCTAATGGATATCTAGCCCTCCTAGAATTTTCAGAATTAAAGGGAAGCCTATGTTGCTCACCCAAAATACAAGCCTCACACTTGTCACATGAATTTTCTATGCATGGCAAACCTTCTACCATTCTTTTATTTGACGACAAATTCAAACCAGCATAGCCAAGATGACCATACCTGAGATGCCACAACCATGAAGGTTCTTCAGTCACACTTCTTAGAGTTGATTGTGTGTGAGGCGCAACACTAACTTGAGATGAGAAGTATGTCTCAATCCTCAAGGGAAACATTCTGTTCTTTATTATTTGAACTGTTGCAAGTAAGTTCTTGCTCCCATCTTTTTCATGAATGACACAGGTGTCATTCTCCATTAGCACTTTGTATCCATTTTGAATGAGTTGACCAATGCTCATCAAATTGTGCTTCATACCAGGCGCAAAATACACATTTTGTATTTCCTTCTTCTCACCTTTCTTGGTGCGGACCATAATAGATCCTTTGCCCACAACTGGTAGGGTTCCATTATTACCCATTTTAATCTCAGATTTGAAACTCTTGTCAATAAATGAAAATAAGGTTTCATTACCACTCATGTGGTTGCTACATCCACTGTCGAGGTACCAAACCTCAGGGCTTCCTTCTTCACCAACATTACACATGATGAAGGCAGTGGCATTGTTTCCACTTCCCATGTTCACATCAGCCACATTTGCTTGTCCTGACTGATCATTTTGCTTCTTCCAGCATTCATTTGCATAATGCCCATATTTATGACAGTAGTAGCATTCTACATTACTCTTATTTGAGTTGTAATTTTTTTTACCTCCTCTTGAAGTATTTTGAGAGCTACTTGCTCTATCTGCTCTTCCTGAGCTTTTTACTGTAGCATTCCTTTGTCCTCCATTACCTTAGCCTCTACCTCTGGAGTTTTTGCCTAAGCCATTTTTTCCTCTCCCCCTTCCTCTTGGATTTGATTGAGCCTTGAATGCTTGCTCTTGAGAAGAAGAAGATGTGGATCTATTGATCCTATGTTCATGGGTTTGAAGTGTACCCATCAACTCATCCATTGTCAAAACAGTGAGGTCTTTTGCCTCTTCTATGGTCATGATCAAATTGTCATATTTATGAGGTAAACTCCTCAATATCTTTTTCACTGTCTTCTACTCTTGATAGTCTTCTCCATTTGACTTTAGTTGGTTAATCACATTGGAGGTCCTTGAATTGAAGTCTGCAACTGATTCATTTTTCTTCATCTGAAGGTTCTCAAACTCCATCCTTATATTCTGTAGCTTTATTGTACGAACTTTATCAGTGCGCTTGAAGTTCGTCTCAAGGATATCCCAAGCTTCCTTTGCATAATTTGCCACTGCAATATTTGGGAATACTGTCTTTGTCATTGCTGCTTCAATAAGATTTAATGCCTTAGCATCCTTCCTCCTTGACTCTTTCAAATGAGTCTTCTGTGCATTTGTGAGGGCAGCATACTGAGTTGGATCAGTCACATCATTGAATCCATTGACCACAAACTCCCAAAAATCATTTGCAACCATTATGGTCTTCATCTTCTTTGCTCATGTATCATAATTCTGTCCATTAAAGGATGGTGGCTGCTGCCATATCTTTCCTGCATCTCCTGCAATGTCAAATATCCCAAGAAAACAAATGCCCTAACTCATTGTGGATGTGGGGCCTCAAAGCTCTGATACCATGTGATAAATATATTAAAATTTAATTTAATACTCACAACCCTAAACCTAAAATTTTACTTGGCATTTAAAAGTTGCTCAACACATGAAGGTGTCGAGTGCCAGTTTTACTCGGCACTTGATGGTGTCGAGTGGCAGGTTGCTCGACACTTGATGGTGCCTAGTGACAGGCAACAGGTGCCGAGTTAGCTCGACACTCAAAGAAATAATACTCAGCAACAATGGATGTTGAGTAAGCTCGGCTCCAAAAGAAATGCTCGACAACAATAGATGTCAAGTGAGCTCAGCTCCAACTGAGAAAGAGGATGTCGAGTGTTCTGTTCAACTGAAAAATTATAACTTAAGAAATTCCAACGTGAATGCTTTCACCATTAAAACCAGAGAGCCAAAGCTTTAAGCTTTCAAACAAATTACTCAAATGCAACATACAAGGGAAGAGCAATGGATTCAAGTATGCCTGCTTGCCTTCTATTCAATCTTTGATTTAAACTATTACAAAATTTGGGAGCATTCAACTTCAACTAAAAAACCCTAAAACAACCCTAAACTGGTAAAACTTCAAACTTCAATAAACTTTAAACCTGCAACTCTAATGGCTGCATACAATGGTGTTTGGAGCAATCACTGCTTCAACAGGACAAATTCAAACAATAACTTACAGAGAGAACAAGAGAAACACGTGCAACTGCAGGCACAAACTTCTTTTCTTCTTCCTTCTTCTGCTCTGCTCTCCTCTGCAACTTTTGATCTGCTTGATCTGCTTGAACTCTACAAATGAATGAATAAACATTCCTTTTGTCACATTCCATTTTTTCCCTCTTTTTCTATTTGAAAAATCTCACCTACCCGTATTAATGTTTCTATCTATTATGCTGGACGTCAAGTGGTAGGTGGGCGTTTGGCTCAAGGGCAAATGTCAATTGCCATATTAAATATTCCAACAATACTTAAAAGAAGGAAAAGAAAAACCTAAAAAGTAGTTGTTGAACATTGAAACTTTAAGGCCACGAGAACAACTTTCCTATAAATCCATCATAACATCTTGATAATACTTATGATAATGATAAAAACTTGATTTTTTCCTGCACCCAATAATGTGAGGTCAAAACAAAGCCACTATAAGATCGGATTTTTAAATAGCTCAGGCCAACCAAACTCTTGATAATAATCTATCTGCTCCTCAGAGGTCATACGAAAAATTGGAAGAGGTTGTTCTTCGGAAAATTCTGCAAGCGGATCTCGATTCTGAACAGCTTCGTCAATTTCATCATCTTTTTCCATGTCGAACAACGCTTGAACCGCAGAAATAGTAGGATAAACTTCTTGATTTGCAGGTGGTTTTGAATTAGGAACAACTTGAATTAGAATTTTTCCATTACCTTCAAGAATTTGTTGATTATTTTCTTCATCCGTGAATTTATCAAGTGCAGGTGGGTCTGAATTTTGCCGATCACTTTGAAGAAGTTGCTGATCTGAATTAATTTCTATATCAATGAATTTATGGAGAACATGGTCGTAGACTTTGAGCTTACCGGACGGATTCAACATAGAGTTTCCCCTTTCACAGACAAATTGATTTCCATCTTCATCTTCAGCTGCAACAAATATATGGAGCCCTGAGAGTACAGAAATCTCATGCGCTTTTTTGGAGAGCCCAAGAATTCTCTTTTTGAAATGCATTGCTCGCTTTGCTTTCTCATTTACGTAACGGATTTCTATCTTTTTCCGACCCATCTGTTAAACACTTCCAAAAATTGAAGCTGCTATTTCAAATTTTGAATGTTGTGTGAAGAGGATCGATCAATTAGGGCGCGAAATAATGAGCTCACGTATGCAAATCAAAGCTTAATATAAATAGATATTTCTGCTGCATCACTAGATTTGCATGTAAATGATAGGTACATGATTTAATATAAATATTCTAGATACTGTTACTTAAGTAAAGTTAAACAATATAATACAATCTAAATATAGACATATTTTTACGGAATCACTAGATATGCATTTTAATAAATTCAATAAAAGAAGGAATGTGTTTTAATATAAATTTATTTCAAGATATAATAATATATTTTTAGACTATCATTAGAAGTTCATGCTGAATAATTGTTAAAGTCTAATATAAATATGTGTTAAATAATATGTTAAAAATTAATCTATTTTAAAAATGTTATTAGATGTAAATGTTGAATAATAAGATCAAAAGTCTAATATGTATTTAAAATTTAATTTAATTTCTATATAATATATAAAAATTTAAAACAATTATCTATAATTTGTATGAAATTTTTAAAATTAAAATTGTGGGTTAATTAATTTACATTAATTTTACGTAGATTATAATTAATAAGAATAAATTTAATTTAAAATTTTATAATAGCTTTTGGTGTATTTATATTATACTTCAGATAATTGATATGATAATTTATGTAATTTGATTGTATAATTTATTTTTGTGATGATTTTTTTTTAACACAATCTAATTCTAAAAGTTATTCCAACATTCAAATAGATTGTAGAAATTAAATAATTTTGATTCACTTAATGTAAATTTATGAATAAAATTAAAGCTATAGTTTTTAATATGAATTTCCACGAAAGAGTATGAATAGTTTTAAATATGAACCTTCATAAAAGATTTTTTCTTCCTTCAGATATGCAGTTGCATTAGACAATTTGTACATAATGTTTTAAAATTCCTCTATTTTTTTAAATTTGTTTTTGTACCTTTTTACATGTTATATTTATAAATAAATCATTTAAAAGGAAAAAATAGATTAAAGATTAACTTGATGGTAACATTTTTAAAGATTTGACAAGTCTTAAGATCTCCTTCAATGTATTTTAGAATTTTGTCTTTTCACAATTTTTATACTAAAAAATTGCCTTAAGAATTCTTTCCATTCTTAAATCTTTTATTCTCTTTTGACCTATAAATAAATAATTATTTTTAAAAATCTTACAATACTCCAAAATCGATTTTACCTATACACATTGTTATATTATTTCCTACCATGAATTAATGCCTAGAGCTATTACATAAATGGTTATTAAATAAATGGTTATTAATGTTTTGAAAGATAGCCAATGAGATTCAATTATTAAACCAGAGGAATGATAATATGCAATGTCCTCTATGAGAAGATGCTCGATATTTATCGGTCCCCTGACAAATTTCAACTGTGTCACACTCATTGCGGGGAGCTTGTAGGCTAATGCAGGTTCCTACGCAGAAGAAGGCATGATTATTGAAATTTGTGTGTCAGTACAAGGTAGTGGTTTTAATTTAATTTTTATGTTTTTTAAAGTAAATGTATCACTGAATTCAATTAAGGATTCATGTTGTTAGAGTGGAATATTACATTTAACAAGCGCCATATAGTGGCATGTATTTGTCGTAAAATAATTGTAATAGAAATAATGTTGAATATTATAATAATTAATCATAGATAAAAAAAAATAGAGGAATAATAAAAAAAAATTCATTATATAATATATAGTTTTAATATTATAAAATAGATTATAAAACAATAGATTTTAAAATAATATTTTATTTTAAATTTAATTTGAATTGTGTTGTGATGTTTTTTGTAAAATAAGAAAATATTTATAAATCAATTTAAGAAATAGATTATATTCATTAAATGGCAAAGTTGAAATAGAGAAATAAAATTCCAAAATATAATATAATATGTGTCATTGAGAAGAATTAAATATCTTAATTAAAATAAAGCACATGTTAATTGAAACATTGATGAAAAAATTAGATAAATAGTTTGTAAAATATTTAAATTTGATCTTAAGATTATAATCCTAAAATCTTGCCAGAAAAAATGAATATGGAGTATGGCTCTGAAAAAAGTGGTCTTATAAGACCAAACTGATTGAGCCAATCATAATTCAAATAAGTCATTTATATAATATTTTTAATTAATAAATATTTATGGAAACTTTAGAAATATGTAATTAAGAAACACATGTTTATGTTTATTTATGATTGATCGATGAGTGCAAAACTATTGATTAATTGAGTTGAACTGAATGCAATAGTACATTGCCTACGACAAGTACAATAAGATCTTTGTAATAATAATAAAGGTTTTTCGAATTTGAGATTTGTATGTAAAATAAAGTAAACTATTTGCTAAATGAAGGATCAAAGTATTATTAGTTATAAGTTCTTATTTGTTAATGAGTAATTAGTGAATTTAGATGGTGAAACATATTAGTAAATATTGTATCTTTTATTCTTCTTTTAACTTTATCTTAAAATATTTAATTATAACTAGAGTTCTTTTAACTTTATCTTAAAATATTTAATTATAACTAGAGATGATAGCATGGCTTCTGAAGATAATTTCCATTATATAGGACCGATGGTATTTAATGTGTAAAGAACAAACTGGTGTTCTAGAGATGGATTGACAGTGAACGAAGAAGTTTTAGAAAACAATGAGGTGTACGCTGTGAAAGAACATTGTGGTATTCACTACTAATGAACAACAATATGCTCAAGGTTATAAAGCATAGATTTTGTTTTATTAGATGAATTGTATATTAAGAAGTAGTAAGTAGCGTTGCAATAACAATAGATGAGGGACAAAGATGTAATGTTAGTGAAAAAATAGTGATTGTTAAAGGATTTTGGCATACAAAGAAAATGAACAAACATTGATACAAAACAATGATATTGCAAGATCCAAGTGGAAGATGAAATGATTACCATTCTTGATGTAGCAAAGACAATGAGATCTGTTAAATGTCATAAAAAATGTCACAGTTATCTAGAAATGATGTTAAAGAAGGCAAAGAGAGACACCTGATAGGAAAACATAGCAAAAAGTATCCTAAGCAAAACTATTACAAATTTACTCTGCATTTTGATTTTGATCGATCTTAAGCTCTATTTATGTTTGTTCACTCTTTCGAATAAAGAAAAGTCTCTTTTTTTTTCTTTTTCTTTTTTTAATTTTACAGCAGGAAGATTATGGGCCATTTTAAGGGTGTTATATTTATTAAAACTTTTGAATGACTAAATACCAATTATTTTCATTTTATTTCATCTTGTTGATGTTGATGTATAGGTCACCTTAAGGACAAAATTATTTTCAAAAGTGTCCTAGACCCTAAATCTTAAGGTAACTACTGAGAGAATTTTGGATAAGATAGTTCATGGCTAGAGACCTAATTTTCATAGTGGTGAAGATGTCCATATGTTTCTGCAGGAAAGCCTTAACCAAATGAGATCTCGGCCAACTTTGGTTGTGATGGATGATGTGTGGAAAAAACATTACCTTGAGAAATTGTTATTTAAAGTAGAAGGATACAATATTGTGATCACAATAAGAAATAGCCTTGTCAGAGCTAGTACGACTTACAATTTTTAAAAAGAAGTAGATACTCTGTCCCTTGTCCCTTTTCTACTCCTAAGCATTTAGAAGTAAAACAGTTCAAAAATAGTCGATCAAAAACTAGTCACTTGGGTATAGTAAGTTAGTATTTTGTCTTTTCCCATATCAAGAAAACATTTCGGAAATTTAAATTCCTCTAATGTATATAACTGAGGATTACAATGCTAGAACAAGGTTTAGAAACTACTTCTAGAAAACACTTTTGCAACTCTTTATGCACACCTAGGCCTAGAATTTGATGGTTGTATTGATTGACATGTTAATTTTTTATAAAACCATCAATGTGATACTTAAGTTTATAAATAAACTATCAAAATTCAATATAGATAATATTTCTAAAATATACTATATAAATATTTTTTAGCGTTTTGATTTATAATTATTTCTATATTTTAGAACATATGAATTTAGAAACTTTAAGATATAAGATTTTTGTAAATATTACTAATTTATACGTTTTTATATTGACACACTATTTATCTCAAAACCTAAAATGAAAGACATTAATATAACCAAACCATCATTTAAAAACAAGATGATAGGCAAGGGTGACCATCAAATTCCAGGCCTAACATTCCATACATCCTTATGAAATATGAAGTGGTCAAGCTTTCCTATGCTCACTGAGATTGACTAAAAAAATATTTTTTATCACAAAGATAATAGAATTTTTTTTAAAAACAATTTTTTTTGGTCAAAAGCTTCTAATTAGAAAAACATTTCTTTTTCAAAAGTTATTCTTGTACCTGCAAAGTAGTTTTTTTTTAAAGCTACTAATTAAATTCTTGTAGGCAAAGTAGCTGCTAGTATTATTTATTTCTAGGTTTAGGGTTATGTAATATCTTACCATTTATTACATTGCCTTGTTAGCAGCATAGCACAGTAAAATTTTGGGATCAAATATTCGTCATGATTTCAATGAGTATTTGTTTTTTATAATCTAGAAAAAAGTTAAGTTGTGGTTCCAGTTTTATTTTATTCTTGTTATCTTCTAGAATAAGACATTTTTACAATCTTAATTTGTATTTTGGATTTTTTTTTTGACTTAGCTTTGAGATTGTTTTTATAACAATTTAAGGAATGGAGATTTTTTATGTCTAGAAGGCAACATCTGCCTTCAAATTTACAATCCTTAGCAAGTTGATTTTGTTAAATTTAGAATCTTTAGATGAGTTGATTGTGTTCCTTGGCGATGTGATTTTGTATGAGATAGTTCCTTCCTCATTATCACATTTAATTATTTTTAATATTTAATTTCTTTTAAATGTGGATGTTGTTCTTCAAAATGAATCAACCGATTTGTCGAAGTCCAAGTAGCTACATCTTGAATTCTCCATTAAAGGAATTTGGTTTAATAGAAATAATAAGACTCCAAGTGGGTTTGATCACTTGATTTCCTTCAAGCTTTTCATAGTAGATGGATGAGGCAAAATGAAAGAGCTCCATTCATTATGTAAATTGATTATTTGCAGTGGAAATTGTTTGAACTTTGAAATATTTATCAATTTTTATTGGGGAATCGGGTTATGATGGCTTTAGTCTTATTAACAAGTTGCAAGCAATTGCAAAAAATGCCCTAAAGAGGAACTTGGGTAGCCAAAATACAAGTTCATGTGATCTTGACATTAGGCCTACTAAGTTATTAGAGGCCAAGGACTATGCAAAATGATTGTTGAAAGTTGTGAGGATGAGAAAGAAGATCTTCCCAAGGTTTTTTTTTTTAAATACAAGAGATGAATGGTTTTCTAATGTTGCAAATTTTTGAGCATACAAAGAATGTTTGGAATACCTTACTCCTAAGGAGAAAAGGAATCTAAAACTAAAAAAACCAAATATGTAATATGGAAGGATACTTTATATCAGAAGGGATTGGATAGGACTTTTCTTTGATGTGTAGATGAAATTCAAAGAAAAAAGATCCTCAACACGTTTCTTGATGAGGCTTGCAGAGGGCACTACTCCTTAATAGTCACAACCTTTAAATTTTTAAGAAACTACTAGTATTGGCTAGGAATCTTCAGGGAAAAATAGGTGAAAATTTGTGGGAAGTGTAGACTATTCACTAGAAGACCACAATTGTTATTCCTACTAGTGAAACCAATACTCATGGATGAGCCATTCGATCAAATTTTCATGTGAGATTTAGAATGTTTGATCATCATATCTTTGGTCTAAGAAGATTTCTTGACAAGCAAAAAATGTGAGGAAAAGGAACAAAGTACAATAATGGGGAGGAGAAGGTATAGTCTATGTCGCACCCATTCAAGCAAGATTGCTAACATAATAATGGTCCTATCAAGTAGCTTTGATAACCTACCACTTATCCAATTGTACAAACAAAATTAATCATTCAAGGAAAAATTTGATAACCCACTCCACATTTATGAGAATAAATATGCATCATTTTTGCAATTTGAAATAATCATTTCAACTATTCACCATCCCTTGCACCCCTCGCACCATCACTGATGCAGGGAGTTCAGAGAGTCATAAATTTTGACTCGAATTTGGATTTTCTTAGATTTTTCTGTGTTTTTTTCAAAAATCTATAGTTGAAGTGGATTCCAACTTAGCTAGCTCTGTTGGAGTTGTTTTGATTATTTTTTTGAGAGCCATAAATTCCATCTTGACCTCTGAATTTCAGTTTTAAAATATCTTAGGTGTTTTTTATATTTTTCTACTTTGTAATAACTTCAAAATTTCTTTCTAAATTTTGAAGATTAGTTGGCAATTTGCCTTTTTTGTTAAAAGGGTAGATTTACGAAACTTTGAAATTGCTTTCGGAGATTTTTTAGAAGTTGTTGTCGAAATCTACCAAATTTGGAAATTTCCTATTTTTTGTGGTAGTTGTTATTTAACAGAGTTAGAGATCTATATATGTAAAAGTAGTTTTCAGGAATGAAGAATTGAGAGTTTGAATCAGTATTGTGTTTTGTTATGAATTTATTAATTTCTCTATGAGTTGAGATTGGCCTACTACTTCAATCACAAAAATAGAAAAGAAAACAAGAATCCCCACATATACTATTAATTTATGGAGGTCTAAATAGGACAAACAAGGTACTGAGAGGGGAGGGAGGAGGGGTGAATCAAAATCTTTAACACTTTTAATCTTTTCACAATTCATTCACATCTATCAATAACTTGTGCATGCAAAATTTCTAATGTAAACTTGTTGTAACATATAAATTTGATCAATGACATGCATAAAAATTAAAATACATAACACAATATTTGTTACCCAAAAATCCTCCAAGGTGAAGGTAAAACTAGGGTGTGGATGACACCCACAAATCTTCGCTACTATAGTAATAAAGTTAACTAGTTAAGGTTACAATGTTTGATCATAAGATATGATCTACCCTATGAGGAGTTTGCCTTGTTAAAGGCTTAAGAGACTATTAGGTCTCACCTTGTTAGAGGATTTAACACTCACAACAAAGAAAGGACTCTATTAAGAGTTTTACAAAGATATTTTAAGACCACTCTGTTAAGAGATTTACCTTGATTCAAGTCAATTAAAATTAATTCAGTACCTTACTCTTAGTTTGCTTTGTAAGGTGATTTTGAGTCTCCTCCTTGCTAACTGGCCCTCTCCTCTAATATGATATTACTTGTCTTTCCCTTTCACTTCATTTCTTATGAATAGGTCACTTGCTCTATTAGATGATAACAAAACCCTTCACTAACTTCTGATCTCCTCTTTCACTTATAATAATCCATAGGATTTCACTCTCTGACCATAGGATCTAGGTTAAGATCATTACTATTTAAAGTGTTTCTTAAAGAGTTTTCTAGATGATTCTATGTTTAGCCTCTTCATCTTGATCATTGAGCACACAACATAGGGATCTATGATCCGCATCATGTAAATTTTCTTTAATAACCTCTTCAAGTATTAAATGTTCGATAAAAACTTCTTCAAAACTTAAATATTCCTTCCAAGTCAGCTTGATAATCATTTTCCCTCAAACTTTGTTTCATTTTTGACTTTTGGGTAAACTTTGTATTGCTTGGTCTTTACTATTTCCTAATGCTCGACATTTTGTTGCTCATCTTGTATTATCCTTTTGATGCTCAACATGTATTGTGCTCAGCCTGTATTACCCTTCTGATACTCAGCATGTATTTTGCTTGGCACACTATATAACTTGTTACTTGTATACTTGGAATTTTCTTGATCATTGATGAGATCATCTTGTATAGAAAATACTATGTGACCAAAAACTTACTTGGCTCCTATAGAGCTTAGTACATACTCACTTATCAACATGACTTGGCCTATATAGAGTAGCTCAGTCATAGTGATGACTGCCTAGATCTTCCCTATAAACCACTAAGTGTTTGACACTAATAGACAACAATGGTTAGAGATACCAACAATCACCCCCTTTGACATTAGTAGGAAAAGAACTTTGTCATATTTACATCACTTTGTCATATTTACATCTATACAACATAATATGATAAAATGAACTCTCCCCCTAAGTCTTATGACTTATGCCAATGAATAAACAATGCAAAAATGAAAATGAATTTCACCTTTATTTGACATCTCATTCCTAGTTTAGTACCCTTTCCCCCTTCAAAACTCTTTTGCCCCTTGTTTTTGAAAACAATATGTCATTTTCATTGGGGTTGAATAGGTTGGAGCAATACATGTTAGAATCTGATAAGATTAATAACCCAGAAAACTAGTGCAAAGAATAAATATCTAAACTATGAATGTAAATGATACAAAATCAAAATAGCATCATAGAGTTAGTATCCAAGAGAGTAATGCAAATGCTGGAAGAAAAATAGCATTAAGAGAATGCAAAAACAAGAGATGCAAATACAAACCAGGTAGCATGCTTATATAGGCTAGGAAGAGGGAGGAGGTGGCAACACCAACCAATGAGGAGCAACCATCTATCAGACTAAAGATAGCAAAGTATCTTCCCAAGATAGCTAATGGATGCTCACATGTAGGAAGGTGACACCTCACAACCATTCACCTAATAAGATATGCTTTATTAACCTAAGCAAGATTATTAAAAGTGTAGGAAAAACCTAGCAAAATAGGAAAAATAAAAAATTACACTAACACCCCCCCATAAGCAAAGCTTAAGTGGATGTAGAAATGGGTCTCGACAAGTCAAGCCTGATGAGGTACCCATGTACATAAAATTCCCCCAAAAGAGAGAGAAAAGAGACTCCCCAAAGAAAATTAGGACTCCAAGTGAGAGGAAGAGGCCTCCCCAAAAGATGAAGCATCTCACACCCCCAACAAAGCTCGCAAATTTTGTCTGGTAGATCCACTTACATCGAACAAGTTTTCTTCCCTTAGGAAAAGGGACAAGATCCCAAGTGTGGTTCCTCATCAAGGAACTATACTCTTCCTGCATAGATGTATCCCACTCAGAAATACCAGAAGCCTCATAAAAGGACTATGGATTTGAGGCAGTAGCAATGAGGATATGTAGAGCATCCTGGAATTGTGAATGAGTATGCTTGGTGTCTGATGGATCCCCAACCCAATCACCTGCAAACTGCAAGGTCTGTCTAGCCCAAAGTGGACTAGAAGATGGAGAATCTAGAGGAGAATCATCAACTTGTGAATGATGACTAGGAGAGGAAGGAGGTGAGTCCTCTGAATCACTCTTTGCATCAGAAGTGGAGGTAGAAGACTGCTCAAGTGAATTTGACCCATCAGAAGATCTATCATGTATTCCAAGTGACTCCAATGTTAAAGATGAAGGCAACCCTATGATCATGCTCTGTTGCTTAAACTGATGCAAGTAGTGGAAGTTAAGATGGCCAAACCACTCATGCCATAATCTGCTCACATCATTAGAGTGTGAGCAAAATAGTCAAAGGAGGATCAGGAACAAAGTGAGAAAACATATAGAGTCGTGACTGATGATCTGCTCTCCCAACTGTAACTATAGAATCATTGTGCAACTCACGTATCTCCACTGAATTAGGAGTGAACTCAACCTGCTTGCCTAAACCTGTGTGAGTGATCTGGTATACCGATAGGAGATTAGTTAACAATGGGGGTACACAAGGAACATCATGGAATGTGCCATCCCCCACATCAACAGACCCTCTCCCACACACCTCAACAGGAGTGTTATCACCCATCAACATAGAAGGCATAGTACACGACTCCAAGGATGCAAGTTCTTCCTTAGATGAAGCCATGTGGTGTGAAGTACCCGAATCAAGAACCCAAGTGGATGGTGAGGAAGCAACTGCAAAAAGGGCCTTGCCCTTTCCTTTCCCCTTGCTATTTTCTTTTTCCTTGTTATACCCTTCATTAGAACTTTGTTTAATAGACTCAGGAACACTGATATTATTCTTCTCAAGAATGTATGTCAAGTGATCAAGTTGTTTCTGCAAACATTTATGTTCATCATGACTAGGTCTTTTACAATAGGCACATTTAACCTTTTCTTTCTTAGGCTTATCGCCCTTGGAAGATGGTGTATCAATAGTTGCTTTTGAAGCAACCGGTATCTGATCTTTCTTCTCCTTGCTATTCTTTTGTTTCTTTTCCTTACTATTGGTTACTACTTTGTCCTTTTTGTTCTTTTATGCCTTGGTTGGCAACCAAGGCATGTGACTTAGAGGACTTAAGAGTGCCCATATGGATTAGCTTGTCCTGTTCTCGAGTGAGATTGACAGCAAAATCATCTAAAGATGGCATGGTGAATTGAGTACCAAGTGCACCCTTAGTAGCATAGAAGGTAGAGACAAACACAGAATATTCTGAGCTTAGCTTAGAGAGAATACTAAGAATCAATTGTTCATCTTTCTTTTCAATTCCACATTGTTTTAACTGCAGCCTTAGTGATTTCAATTTGGTGAAGAAATCTTGGATTGTGTTGAAATTGCCTGGACTCAAACTAATTAATTCATTTTTCAACATATGACCCCTCATTGAATCTTGTGTGCCAAATAGTGTTTCTAGCTTTGTCCATACTTCATTTGGTGTATCCAAAGACTCAATGTGAAATAGCAAGTTAGGAGAAACAGACAAACACAATGTTCCAAATGCCTCATCACATTTGTTAAACCACTTAGGCTTATCTTCATCTTTAGCAGGTTATGTTTCAAGTCCCATAGTTATCCTATTTAATCCAGCTTTCCTTAAGTGAATTGTCATACATGATTTCCACTCAAAGTAATTGTATGGAGTTAGGATGGGCATATTTGTTTGATCCATGATGAAGAAATGCAAAGAAATGCTAAAAAGAAGAGAACCCAGCCATGACAATGCCCCCCCTTTTTACTCAATCAAAGAACCCCCCCAAAGAAATATGATTTGGCACTTTATTTTAGTGGATTTACAACTACCACTAGAAAGAAATACTTAGTGGTATTGATTTCAATGCATTACAAACCCTCACGAAGAGCATATGCTAAAAGTGAAACTTGGGCACAATAATCAAGGAAACAAATAGCACCACTACGATCTACTTGAAAAATCATGCACTTTCAAAAAAGAATCACCTCGATACGAGGTCGTATGAGAAAGTTATGATCCTTCGAAGTTTCCAAAACGAGAACTGTACACAGTCACAGCTGAGAATCTGCAATTTTTGAAGAATTCATGCATAAAAATCAAAAAACAACTCCACTAGTGGATAGAGCACAAAAAAATAGCCAAGTTCATAACAAGAATCATCAAAATCGGAGTCCGTATGAGCAAGAATGAAACATTTGAAAATTGCATTCAAATTTGCGACTGCCACCAGAGAGGGGTATGGCTGTAGCCTTTCATGCTCGATTTTTCAAAATATACAACTTGCATGCAAAATCTAAAAAATACCCAGATGGTTTTTCAGGGCTGCGAACAAAACCCAAAAAGTGTTTTTCTTGTTGATGTATAGAAGATTATGTTGTAGTGTAAATTAGATGCCTTTAACAGTAAAAAACGGCTCCAAAAATCAAAAAATGACCCCAGCAACCAAAATATGACATGCAAATGCTGGATCAGCTTCCTAAGTCCATCAATGGCATGCTGGAACCTGCAATATTGATTGAAAACTCCAAATATGCAAGTTGGTTGTCAAATTTGAGATTGAAACCCCAGAGAAAAACCATTTTTGTCAAAACTTTTCTGATTCTCAGGATCATCCAAAGATGCAAGAGAAGAGCATACTTCGTTTTTCAAAAAACTACAATAAAGTTTATTAGCCGCCCCCCCCCGACTCTCTCAAATAAGGAAACTAAAATCTACTCTTGCACATAGAAAAACTCTGATACCATGTTAGAATCTGATAAGATTAATAACCCAGAAAACTAGTGCAAAGAATAAATATCTAAACTATGAATGCAAATGATACAAAATCAAAATACCATCATAGAGTTAGTCTCCAAGAGAGTAATGCAAATGCTGGAAGCAAAATAGCATTAAGAGGATGCAAAAACAAGAGATGCAAATACAAGCCAGGTAGCATGCTTATATAGGCTAGGAAGAGGGAGGAGGTGGCAACACCAACCAATGAGGAGCAACCATCTATCAGACTAAAGATAGCAAAGTATCTTCCCAAGATAGCTAATGGATGCTCACATGTAGGAAGGTGACACCTCACAACCATTCACCTAATAAGACATGCTTTATTAACCTAAGTGAGATTATTAAAAGTGTAGGAAAAACCTAGCAAAATAGGAAAAATAAAAAATTACACTAACAATACATATGTTTCAATGAATTCCTTATGAACTCTAGTAATCATGATTAGTACATAATCTCATGTGGTTCTTACTACCTCTAAAATTTGATTATGCAAATGTAGTCTTGCAGCTATATCAATTAAACTCTTAGCCTCTGATAAATTGTGATCTTCTATGATAAGATCCTAGGTCATTTTTAGTCCTCTGTATATGACCTCCAAATGAGGTATCATCATTGCCTAAATAGAGATCAATTTGGATCTCATATTGCTCTCAACTACCTGAAGCTCATCCAATATGCCTTGAGCATTCAGTAGATTATTGTAATGATCAATGCTTGATCCTGCTAACTTTAAAATAATGTTGTTGGATATCTTCATCTTAGACTGAATTTTATTTATTTTTGCATGAATGTTATTGGTGAATCTTGGCACATCTGACAAAATTGTATACAAATTTTGTACCTTCTATATAAGCTCAATCATAACCTGTGCTTTCTCTTGTAGTAGCACTTTTTGCACGGCAATAGTCATGAAAACTTTTTCCACAACCTTGGTTTTAAATATCCTTGCTGACCAATCCATTAATTTGTCATTTGACTCCATATTTCCAACATTCAGTTAATCAACTATATTTACAAGTTGGTTTATGATTGGTGCATCTTCATCAAAATTCTTAAGGTCAAAAGCATCAACAAAAATATGCTTTACATCATGGAGTACATGTTTCTACTTGTGCTCTCTCCTTAGCTCTTCTTGTATCTTTTTCTTTGCCAAAACTTCTTGTAGAAAAATTGTTTACTCCAAGGTGAGATTTTCCAAATCAAGTTGTGGCATCTGAATGATTTTATCTAGAATAACTTCAATATCTAGTGAAACATCTTTTATTTTTGTTTTGGATTACTCGATGAAGGAGTGCAACTACTTGGCACTTACTTAGGATTTGGTGAGGGGGTTTCACCACTCATTCTTTCTTGTGCATCTATTCTCGAGACAACAATAGTCGCACTTGGTTTAGATTTATTAGATTATTGTCCTTCCTCAATATGAGGTGCTAAAACAATCTTATCTTTTATACTTTCTTTGTCTTTACCATCTCCCTCTGTATCCATGAGCCTTGACTACTTGACCACTGGAGTGTCAGGGGTGTTGGCATGTATAGGGGACATGTTGCCTTGTGGACTTAGCACATGTGAACTTTCTCCACTACTATATTAAGCATCGATGTTTATAGTGTCTATTTTTTATTTCTTTGTAGATAAACCAAAACTACTCTTCCACAACAACTCACTTTGTTGTACCACAACTTCCTTTTTATTTAATAAGATAAAAAATGTACATTCTATATTTTTGAACAAGTTTTCTCCTATACTACTCCAAAAATGTGTCCTTTTGCTCTTGGGATAAGTTAGGCATAACTCTGACTAATGCATTAGTCCTTACCTTTTAGTCTTCGTTCTCTACCTATTCCCATCTTAATTTCAATCTATCATATAGATCTTGAGGCATATGTTTCTCTATTTCACTAGGGGCTAGTTTAAAATTTGAGATCATTTCTATGATAGCCTCCTTGATTTTATTTCTATCATCATTATCTAGTGTATCATACTTTACACATATGAAACTAGATAAACCTTGGGAACTCCTTATATCTATGCATACCTCATCAATACACTTTTCATGCATCTTAGGCAGTCCTCTGACTAATCTCCTTCTTTTGGTTCTAGGGGCACTAGGCTCAGTCGACTCTTCTACTTTCTGCCTTGTAGACTACTTGGCTATAGAAGTTGCCCTGGTCCTTGGCTTGTTTGGTGGTAGAGGTGTCACTGTTAGCTTCTTCTTTGTTCCTTGAGCCTTTTTTCTTGGTGGCATGACAACAAACAGGGCTTTTCCCTTATCACTTTCTTTTTCTTCATCTTCCTCATCACTGATGTCTTGTCCTTCATCTTCACCAAGACCTTGTGTAATTTGCAATGGTTCTTTTCACTTGCCTAGGGTGCCCACTTTAGCTTCTAGATCTTCACTCATCTTCTTCCTTTTCTTCTCCTTGGAATCTATCTTGATATTCATAGATATTCTTTCTTTGGCTTCCTCATATCTATCAAAAGGTTCAACCTCAGCATCTATCTCTTGTTTTTGTAGTGCATCAATGTTTTCACTTAGCACATCACTACTTAGCTCATATTCAAAGCTTTGTAACCAAGCCTTCCTTGGCTTAACTTCCTCTACATAGGTGTTGTCTGTATCAACAAGAAAACATATGTCACTATGATATTTTGTGACCAATGCTTAAGGAATCCTCCTTCTCATTTTCATCCTTTGCTTAAATTCATCAAAGTAAGCATCCATTACATTTAAAAAAAAATCTCCCAATTGAGTAATATACTCATTGATTTTTCTTGTCACTAGTTTGTCTTACTCCCATACAACATCACCAATGCCAAGAAAATACTTATGGATATAAAATAAAATACAAACAATGAGGGATCCAAACATACACATTGAATTCTTCACTTTTCTTATTGATGATAGATTCTTTGCAAGTTGTAGTCTCTATAACTTAGTAAGATTATACTCATGATATTTCATCACAATCTTCCACGTTTGATCAATTAGGGGATATAGATGTTTGTAATGGACCAACCACGTCCATTCTACTCGACTCTTGTATTTGCCTCAATTTCCTCATGGCTCCGACATTGCATGATTTTCTTCTTGTCTAGGGTTGGATACCCTATAACCCTATGAATCATTTTCTTTATGATCTCCATTGGTCCATTTTGTAGCCAATAGTTCATGTCATGAAATCTACTCAAAATAACTTTAATCCACTCAATTTTGAAATTTCTCAGGAATTCTTAGATACAAGTTAACACTTTCTTTTCAACAATTTGAAATTCATCCTTCAAGATTCCTTCATTACACATCTTCTCATAATCTTCTCTTATTTCATAATCTCCTACTTCTCCAATTTTGCACATATAAAAGTTTCTAACATCATGGATCATAATGACTTTAGGTGGTGTCAAAGATAGCATACCTGTTGAGTCTCCTTTCATAGAAATCTATAGAATAGCATGAAACTTAGGTGGAGGACAAGAATCACTCTTCACCAGTTGGATTCTACTAACCTCTTAACTCATTCTAGCAGTTGATAAAGTTTTCGTGTTCCTAGCTAGGGTTTGTAGTTATTTCTTTTCTAGATACTTGACGCAATTTAGATCTCCACTTGTTTAGAATTCTTCATCCAAATCAATCTTGAAATATTTGCTAGTTGCTAAAAATTCCAAATCACTTTATGCTCTCAAAATCTGAATGTAAGGTATGAAATAATGTCTTCAAAAAATTTTATTTACCTTCTTTTGATCAATTAGGGTCTTCATTACTATTGTGTACTTAGGTGAGTGGAAGCCAACTATTTCAGTTGATATTTATACCTTTTAGCTAGGTCTTTGGATTACAACTTGGTCTCTTCCAAATCATTCAATCTCTACCATATCTCTAAAGTGCTTAGTCTATGTTGCAATGCTCAGTCAACATGTACAATTTTACTGACACTTGGTGACCTTTTACAATTTTGTTCTTATGCATCTTCTATATGCAAGTATGAACTTTTGGCACATTGTGTAGGGAACTAATGTAAGATATATCAATTAACTATATAGTTCCATACATACCTCTCTTTCGTAGTTTGAGATGACATGATCACTTTCTCCATTTGATTGGGTGACCTCAGCTCCATTAGCTCCATCTTCTAGTTTCCTTTTCCATTTCTGGTTCATTTTATCCCTGATTTGATCAATATCCACTTTGCCTTTTCATTTGTCCTTTTTTCTGATTTTTTGAATGTACTTGAGTCCTATAATTCTTGCTTAGATGTCCAAACTTGTGACATTCAGAACATGCATTGTTAGGTGCATAATTCTTTCTCTAATTTTTGGAGTAGGGTTTTTTCTTTGATTTGCATTCAAATGCTCTATGACCATAGTTTTGACAGTTATAACAATATCCTTCAAATCTAGGTGTAGTAGATGCATTCGTCAATTTTAACCTACACTCATGTATTTGATGTCCTTGTTTCTTGTAGAAAAAATAGTAACCATTAAACTAGGGTTTAGAATTTTGCATACCATGTTTGCTTAGACAGATATTCATAGTATGACCAAGTTTTCCATAGTGATAACATGTTGTTTTTTCCTTTGACTTTGCATTCCTTAGTTCTCCATTCCTAGGTGATTATCCTTTCTTAGTGCATGAATATCCTAACCCATTAGAACAACTTGATGACTTCATAAGTTCTTCAAAGTTCTTCATGGATTCCTTTAGTTTATTAAATCTCTTCATAGATTCCTTCTCATTTTTTAGTTCATTTTTTCAGTATGTCATTCTATGATTTGAGATTTGAGATTTTCACATCCTTGATTTGCCATAATTAGTTGAATCATCAAATCTAGTTGACTGTTTGTGTGCTTCTATAGATATGATATCCTTTCTTCAAGTTCAGATGTCATTACCCTTTTGTCTTCTTTAGCCATAGTCCTATCTTCTTCAAATTTCTTTCTTTGTTCAATTACTTCACATAATCTTACTGATTGGATTTCATGCTCTCTCTTTAGTGCTCTTATTTCTTCATTAAGGAGTTTGTTTTTATCAAGATCTGTGTATTCTTTGTCATTTGGATTGATTGATTCAAAAAATCCTCCAGTCTCAACTTCTTCATAGGAAAATTGTTTTATCGAGATAGAAATTCCATTTCTCCTTTTTAGGGAATCCTTAAGGTCTTGTCTTACCTTCTCAATTTTTTGCATTCTGAGTTGAATGTCAATCGCCCGATTGTCAATAACCTTGTCTAGTTTGAAATCCTCCATCTCCAAGATCTAATCTCCAAGCTATTAAGCTTCTTTCAAAGAACCAATGCTCTAATGCCAATTGTTGATATATGGAGATGTAAACATGATAAACAAGATACTTGAGGGGGGTTGGGAGAGAGGGGGGGGGTGTGGTGGTGTGAATCAAAATCTTTAACACTTTTAAACTTTTCACCAATACATTCACATCTATCAATAACTTGTGCATGTAAAACTTCTAATGTAAACTTGTTATAACATATAAATATGATCAATCACATATATAAAAGTAAAAAATGTAACACAATATTTGTTGCCCAAAAACCCTCCAAGGTGAAGATAAAACTAGGGTGGCAATGACACCCACAAATATTCACTACTACAGTTTTAAAGTTAACTAGTTAAGGTTACAATGTTTGATCATAAGATATGATCTACCCCGTGAGGAGTTTTCCCCATTAAAGGCTTAAGAGATTGTTAGATCTCACCTTGTTAGAGTATGGTATCTATATTACTAAATCAAAATACATCAAGGAGACACTTAATAAATTTGGAATGGATTATTCAAGACTAGTTGGAATACTTATGTCTACTAGACATAAGCTCTCCAAAGATGATGATTCCAAAAAGGTAGATCAAACTAGATATAGATCAATGATTGGAAAATTTCAGTATGTGTTGCATCTAAGACCTGATATAGCATTAGCAGTTGGTATGGTGGCTAGATTCTTTGCTAATCCTAAAGAAAATCATATGATAGAAATTAAAAGAATCATGAGGTATCTGAAAGGTACTAAAGAGTATGGTTTATGGTACAAGAAAGGAGGAAACTTTGCTTTGAGGGCATTCACTAATGCAGATTAGGTAGGAAGTGTTGATGATAGGAAGAACACTAGTGGAGGAGAACTTTTTCTTGCAAAAGTGCTATTATCTTGGATAGGTAAGAAGGAAAACTATATCTCTTAGTCTACAACATAAGCAAAATATGTTGTTGCAACAATCAATTGTTCCAACATTGTGTGGTTCAAGCAACTATTGCTAGGTATGAAGGAGGAGATCAAGGACCCAATTGTTATCTTCTGTGATAAGACCAGTGCAATCAACATATCCAATAATCTAGTGATGCACACAAAGACCAAGTACATTGCAATACAATATCACCTCTTGAGAGAATTAGTACAAGACAAAGAGGTGAGTTTGGAAATGTGAACACAAAAGAGCAACTTGCAGACATATCCACCATGCCATTTCCTAAGGATTCATTTTTATATCTAAGAGGTAAGCTAAGGGTTATTCCCTTGTCTGAAGCTCTATATCAAATTTTAGTAATGCATCCACTAAGCATGTTGAAGATCAGATAAGTTGATGCTTTATTGTCAGAATAGATTGCATATGAATTTGTACATCAAGGTACATGGAGACTATATTGATTGTTGTCTTTGGCATAAGATGTCAAATAGGGAAGAGTTTTCTATCATATATAAGATAAATTTTATTTAGAGAGATTTTATGTATGATATGGAGAGTTTGATGTTATATATTATTTATATGTTGAAGAGGGACAATGAATTTGGTTGATATCAAGAGTTTGATATTACAGTTATTGCAATCAGAGATTGATAAAAGAGGGAGTTCTTATGGATGAGAATTAGAATGAAACTAAGGATATTATCTTTACTTCTATTTTTCTCTAAAATTTCTATGTATCATGACATGATGTGTTTCCATCAATGCCAAAGAGAGAGGTTGTTGGATACAATCATGTAATTGTATATTGTCTTTGATATTACACAAATGTCAAGTATATTTTGAGCAATCAATGTATGCCAAGATTTGGAGGAGTTGTGCATCCCCATAGAACCATAAAATAGTAGTGAGGGGCCATAGAATTGTAGGGAATTGATCTTGTTGGCCTTTTCTCTCTAGTGGACCAAGGGAAACACTTGCTACGACAAACACCCAATTCCCCTATAGATAGTAGGGCCAACATGGAGTAGAGGCATATATTTTTTTAGTGGAGGGTTGAGGTGGGGCATCCTTCCTTCCTACCCTTAGATGCTAAGTAGGGGTGGAGTGCTCACTTGGGAGTCAAAGAAAGTTGTAGTGTATGATGAGCATCTTAGTGTTTACCAAGTTTAGAGTGAGTGTTAACCAAGCTCACTCAGCTACCAAAGGGATTTTTTAGGAAGATAGTTTCTACCAAGTTCACTTGGCAACCAAAGAAAATTTGGCATTGAACCAGTGTTAACCAAGATCACTCAGTTACCAAAGGAAGTATAAAGGGAAATCATTTCTAAGTTATTATTGACCAAGTTGGTTCAGCTAACAAAGAATTTTCTTGTATCAATTTTTTTGGTTAGTTCTAGCCACCTCAAGGGATGAATTTGATTTATTTGTAATTGTATTCAAGCCGAATTGACAAGGTAAAGCATATAAGTTCAAGTCGAGGATTGAATTATAAGAAGAAGAGAAGAAGAAGCATGGGATTGGAAAGATAAATCAAGGAAGTGAATTGACTGAGCTGCAAAGAACATTCTTATCAAGGAGGATCAAGTAATCAAGCTAGAACATATATCTAAAATCAACAAATACAGTTTGCATCAACAATTTCAGGTCATATCATTGTTACTCTCTAATAATTGCAGTAGTGAATCAAATATCTTAACATAGTTATCTTAATAGCTATTTTCCAAATCCTCTAATAGGGTGGCATTTCTAGATTGAAGTTTCTAAAGGGTATGTGCAGGATCATGGTGTACCAAACTATGGCCTTAAGTGGCAGTAAAAACCTAGCAAATCAGGGTTATGTCAACTCGACACATAATTTTAAAGTGGTTCTAAACTATATATGAAAAATTTGTAAGAAAAAAATTTGTAGTAAATTGAATCTAGTTTCTAAAATACAAGGCCTTATTTGGAGAAAAAAATATTGGATTGGTCAAAAATTTGGATTTCAATGCAATTCTACAAAAAATGCAGGGCGAAAATAAAAAGTAGGTGTATGTCTGACCACCTTAATTGTAATCAAATGATAATATTTTTAAATATAATTTAAGATATAAAAAGTAGACTCATGCCTAGATGTGATGCATATTTTTGAAAATTTTTATTCCAAATAAATAATTAATTATGAATTTTCTACTATATTATTTTTAGAATTTAAAAACTCCCATGTCTGACCACCTTAACTAGTTCAAAAAAAATCAAAATTAAGTTTTCTTTTTCTTTTTCTTATACTAGTTGAAGCATAGAATGTGACACATCTTTTGGATTTCACAAATCTTATATGGTTTAAAAGTTATAGCTATTTTTCAACTAGTATGTCAATCAGCACTTTGTAGCTAACTCCATTAGAAAATAAGTAATAATTACTTGCTAAAGTTGTAATTTGACAAACCTTACATTTATGAAAATCTAAGAACATTCTTAAGAAACCCTTTTCATTAAATCAAATTTTGGTTTAAAAAAAGTTGTCAGCTACATGCTTGATGTAAAAAATACATAAGAACATGCCAAAAACACATTTTTGGGATGTTTTAAAGATGACCATATAAGGTTGGCATCGAAAGATATAGTAGGAATTATAAAGTTATTAATTGTTTTCATTTAGTATCAGGATGGGTGGGAAAAAAGTTGGAATAGATTTTGAAATTCTTTGAGGCATTTCAGAACTACATATTTTTCAAATTGCCACTTTTTGGCACACCATGATCTTGCACATACCCTAAAGACTTCTAACAAGGTCACTCCTAACAAGGTGAACTAAATCCTTTAATAGGGTCACACCTAACAATGTCTTTTGTAACTTTTAATAGGGTTGGCTCCTAACATGGCTCACTTTAGAAGAGTGAAAAATAGTAACTAGTTGCAATTGGTGGGTTTTCCCAAATTGGATTTCCACATTAAATCCTAGTGTCTCTTCTGTTCATGTTATTTTCTTTTGATTTTGAAACTAAGTTAATTAAGGTTAATTGCACTTAATATCATAATATCTACATATTTAGTGTTAACAAAGTAATAATGAATATATTCAGTATTAATTGTGTATTTATTGAGTGACAGTGATTGTTAGTGTAAATCGAGTTACTATGTTAATCAAATGTTTCAGTGCTAAGTGAGTTACAATAGTATATTCAGTAGAGCTTGATTTTGTTTTGTATTGAAATCTTAAGGGATCTAAGATATTTTTTCATAACTGATCCACCCCTCCCCTCTTAGTTACTCCTCTTACATTTCCAACAATTGGTATTAGAGCTTTTGGTTCTTACATCAAAGAAGGTTTCAAGGACCTAAGCTAAAGATCAAGATGTCTTACAAAAGGGAGATCCATAAGCTAAATAGAGATAACTTCAATGCATGACAAGAAATCATGAGGCTGCATTTAGAAACATTGGAGACTTAGGCCTAAAGTACAAAGTATGTGGCACCTATTGGAACTATGACTATTGAAGAAATTACAGAAAAGAAGAATCATAACATTAAGATGATTAATATTGCTTCAACTCTCAACTATGCTAAATTTGATGAAGTCAAAGACTGTGGTACTGCTTATGAGATGTGGATCAAACTAAAAGCTATCAATGGGGGTGATGATAATGTGAGGAGAGATAAGGCAGAAAGTACCAGATTTCAATTTGATCATATGAAGATGATAGAAGATGAGAACATTGCATAGTACAGTGAAAAAATCAAAGCCAGTGTGTGTCCAATATGATCCTTAGGTGGTAAAATTGATGATGTAATAGCGGTAAGAAAGGTACTCAAAACCCTTCTTCCAATTTATGCAATTATAATGTCTTATGTTCAAGAAATGAGATGTGATCCTAAGAATGATATAACCTTGGATGAACTAGTGGAAAGTTTGACTGCATTTGAGTTAGATAATTTTGATAATTATGTTCCTAACTCCAGTAACCTTGAGTCTACATTCCAAGCCAAGCTATTGCTCAAGAAGAAAGTTGCAAATTCTAAAAGCAAGAATTATGATAGTGAAGGTGAAGATGGTTCTAATGATTATCTTGAACTCATTTTAGCATTTCTTGCAAGAAGATTTCCTAAAGGAAAAGGAAAGTACATAGGTGAAATTCCTTTGATATACTTTTCTTGTGAAGAAGTTGGTCACATTGCTGCTAGGTGTCCATATAGAGAAGGAAAAGAACAAAATAAACATGACAAGTACAAAAGTAAGAAGGATTTTAAAAGTTACAAGGACAAAGGTAAAAAATCTTGTTGCATTGCCAAAGATTCTGATAGTAGTGAAAAAGATGAAATAGTTTACATTATTTTTAAATATGAATTAGATGATGGGAATGATAAGATGACCCTTATCTCACATTTTAGTAAAAATGATACATGGATTATTGATAGTGGTTGTTCTCACCATATGACTAGTGATAAATCTAAATTTTAGCACTTGGAACTCTATGATGGTGGGAGTGTTAGAGTTGGAAATGATGAACCATGTTATGTGAAGGGAAAAGGTTGTATTGCACTAACCAATGATCTCAGATGTGACAATGCTTATTGGGTTGAAGAACTAAAGCATAATCTTCTTAGTGTGACACAATTGAATGTTACATCCCAAATTTTTCCCAAAATTTTAATTTGTTCATAATTGTTGGACTTAATGAATTATTCTTTCATGATCATGTGAAATAGTTAGTTGTTTATATACATTGCATTAACTATTGATGAGATGGTTAGTAGCGTATAACTATTTAGGTGATTAGTAGTTGTTCGATTTAAATTAATGAATAATATGTTTTATTATAAATTACTATAGAATTATTATTATGGCAAAAGTGTTTTCATGGGTGATTGTAGGAGAATATTGAAGAGAGGGGAAGCATTGCTAAACAAGATCATTGGAATGAGATGTTCACTTGGTTCAATCATCAGAATTGGCAAGTATGACCTTAAATTTCCTTGGAAGGGATATGATGACTTGACCACAGGTTACATTATGGGACCCGCATGAGCTATTAAGAAAAACAATATAGGAAAAATGTAAATAATCTAATTTAAAATATAATACATACCTTAAGAGAAATACAAAAATGAAATGGCACCAATAAATTATAATAACATAATTAAATGATGTCACTTCACCGATATACTTACGTGAATGTACATGAATGTATATTAAAAGTAATAAATGGAATTATAATCTCTTCAACTCCTCTTTTCAATTTTTCTTAATTCTTTTCCTTCTTTCTTTTCCAAAATCGAATCAATGATTGGAATTCGAATGGACTTCTTGAAACCAATAGAAGCTGAGAAGCCACGGCTAGTTATTTAAGAGAAGCTATACCAAGACCTCAAATATCATCCTTATTTTCCTGCTACGTATCTTACTTTCCAAGATGACTCCATACATTCCAAGCTATGATAGGAGTCAAATTATTTTAGGCTAACTCACCATTTTTCTACTACATTTACCACATATTCGACTTCTTTACACTGATTCTTCACCATTATCTCTCATTTACTTCCAGACCCTACAAATATCCAAACCATACTATAATCAAGATTGGGTGGTGTACTAAGCCAAGCAAGAGTACTGGTTAGAGGATGACAGGAAGCCAAGTTTCAAATCAATTCTCAATCACATACATAATAGGTTACTGTTGTCTATCCATTATGAATTATACTTCCATCTTTTCTAATTTATAAGTCCAATTACAGTTAGCTAGGTATAAGAAAGACAAACAATAGAACTGAGATCATATTATGACTACTTGTTGATGGATCTAGTGATTTCCATATAGTTATGCTAATCATTTAATTATTGAATACTATCACCATCATTAAGAAGTCAAAATGATAGTTGTAGAGTATTGTAATGACTATATAAACCATCACCATTAATTTGAATATCAATGGCATTAAACATGCAATCTTGATCCATGACATAAAGAACAAAATGCTCTTAATTCTTTAACATCTAGGATTCACTAGCAATGAAGCCATGAAATGGTGAAGAGGTGTAAACAAATTAGAATGATCATAATCTTCCAGGCACCTAGGATTCACCGGAAATGAATCCATGAAATGATGAAGAGGTGCAAATAAAATATAGTATTCATAATCTTTTAGGCACCTAGGATTCACCAGAAAAGAAGCCATGAAATGCTGAAGAGGTGGAGTGAACATGCAAAGAAACAAGAATGAAATTAGATGTGAATATCTAAGTAATGAAATACTTAATAGCTCATGCTTACCCTTGTAATGGAATATGTTTTCAAGTCGATTGGTGTGTTATTGGGTCAATGCACCCAACAAAAATCCTTGGCCAAGGTCGTTTATAGGAATGTGTGCAATCCAATGATCACTTGATTTCCATAACCTCAGTTATATAGGTATAATTGAGTGGGCACTCAAAACACCCAGTAGCTCAGATGGCTAGACTGAAGAACATCCCAAGGCCAATTCTAAGGTAGAGAGGGTTGTTCTAATATGTTAGAATGTGTGGGGATAAGTATGGTTTGAGGTTGGGAGGTTAAGCCTATGTCAATGCTTCTCCTCTCACCAATGCCAAAGCTGCACAATAGATAAAGGATCCTTCATTAATACTATATATTTTTTCAATCTTCTTGATACTTACTTGTTAATAATTTTAGCATGGATGTTAGATGGACATTTTTATTTCAATTAGAATAACATAATTGTTGTCTAGACTGAATAAGAATATGTACATTATCAATTAAGAATAATTATAGTTAAGAAAGATAGTCGTTAATTTATTTTTAGATGAACACGATTACAGTTAGGAATGGTAAATTGTTTATAATGAATATGTATTTTGTTATATCAACTAAACATGAAAATATAGTTAGATTGGTTTATAGCAATTTTCTAAATATTATTAGAGTTACTTCCTGTTATTGTTAAAAGAAGTCATTGTCATGTGAAATGGAATCAGTTACTTTTATAAATGTTAGAAGTCATTAGTTATTAAGATATTATTCATTTAGTTAGGAAAATCTATTGTTACATATGGTATCAGAGCGTTGGGTGCAACACTAAACCTAGGGCACAGTTCCTTCTATGTAAACTTTAAAGTTCTAGAATGATTGCATAGGATGCAAGTATGTAAAACACCCCGCAAGAAGGCTTGACGTCCCATTTTTCCTTATTTAATTAAAAAATGCCTAAATATGATTACACCTACTACCCCATGTCCCAAGACAATGAAACTCTAAACCAGGTGAACAGCCTCACAATAAGTGTTCCATAGTCATGCGCTAGGCATGGCTTAGGAATAATCTATTCAAGCTAAGGACTACTTTTCCCGTACCATGAGGTGCATTTAGATTTTCAACCCAAGGACGTATACTTGAAATGGTCGGCACAGTATGTGCACTAGGTACCTTGATGAGTCATTATGCTTGTGCTGCAGGAAAGTAAAAATGCAAAGGAAGGAAACTACACTACTGCTGTGGAAAGGAAAATACTGAATCTATGAATGTTGAAAATAAAATGACAAGATAACAAAGATTCCATCTTGACTCATCCACTAGACTGTTCTTGTAGATGCTGTAGGAACGTTCATGAAGTGTGATGCTACAGGAAGGAATTAACTAGCTACGTCTTACTTAAAATACTACTAATGCTAGTAAAATGAATCTATTCTATCCTAATCTAATCCACCTTCCAAGTGGGCCCCCTTGGTTGGCTTCTCTAATCTACCAACGTAGGATAGAAGCTAAAGAGAACTAATTCATTTCATTAATTAGTCATTACATGATTCAGAATTGTAAAACACAACTGCAACAAACTGTGAATCAGTGTTCTCTCTTACTCGATAAAACTTATCAAAAACCAAAACTTCACACACAGGAGTCGATCCTGACATATATAGGGAATCTACTCTTTATTACATAATAGAAAAGTAACTGTCCTAAGTTAAGTCTGCAGGAGAGAATATAGAAGAACAACTGAAAGCGGAAAGGAAGGATAACAGAATTGAGGAGGGAGCAATGAAGTCTCAGCATCTGCTTGTTAGAACGTAAATGCAGAGAAGGCAATGGCTCTTAAAAGCTCCTCCTTATTCGCTACCATGTTTCTTGGAGTGGTTATAACTTCCTTTTCGTGGTTGTTCCTTGATGCTTGTTTCTCCTTGAATGCTGTTGGCAACCAACTTTTGGATTCCTCCGCTCATCCTTTAATCCTTATCATCAGGTTAGTTATGATATAAGACATATTTGCAAATAAACACCCATCAAACTAAATTCAAGCATAAGAACGCACATTTGGATATTTATATGAAATACTGCATATTAGATATAATTTAGGCAAAAGATGACATAGTTTTTCTACCCCATAAATCATCAAAGGTTTATTAAACATAGGCTTATAAGTGTTAAAACAAGGATAAACGGAGTATCACAAAGTATGTTAAACATAACAAAATAAAGGCATTTTTTAGACTCATCATCTGCCCCCTACTAAACTAATGCTTGTCCTCAAGCATTACACTTCTTTGTTAAAGATTTGAGCTCCCCAACTTCTATCTTTCCCTTTTTTCTGCTCTTGAAGGTGTAATAGAATCCTCTGGTCCTTTCCCATACTTCTCGCCTATGGTCTTCTTGCAACTTATCAAGTTTGTCAACATCAATATCATACAAGGGCCATAAAAGCATTAGAGGTTGCATGGTCAAAGGATACCATAGCTCTAGCCTTAGTTGCTTTCCCAGTTCTAAATATTTTGGAACTCTATATAGTGCTGCTTCCAAATTAATAGGACTGTGTGGCTCTGATTTCTTCAAAGAATCAGGTAACCGTGCCCATCTACTTCTTACTCCGGTCATAGCTCTCTGGAATGCAAAGTAGGGCAAGTTTTCATATTCGGCATACACTTTGGCTCTAGCAGCAAATACCTTCTTTCTAACTTCTGGATTACTCTTCCCATAGGTTAATGTAAAGCAGTCTCGAAGCATTTCTTCTGGTTGTTTACTTTCTGCCCTCAAGGGTAAAGGTTTTGTTCTCTCCTCATCTCTGTAATTAACCAGTTGTCTGTCATAATTTGCCTCATTAGACATCCATGACATAAAAGCTTTCAAATGCACATCTCCTATATAGAGCAAAGGATTCCACTCAATTTCTGTAGGAATGACAAAATTATGAATATACAACTCACAATAGATTTTGCGACCATGGTGGTAAGGTTTGATACAGCCCATAAAACTCTTGTGCGGTTTTGAATTCTGCATTTACATTTCTGAGGGTTAACATCAACTGAAGCAAAAGATATTGTTCTTTCAAAAAAAAAGCATATACTCGAGGAGGTGGTCTGCAAGCAAGAGCTTGATCAGCTAATTTAAGTGCATGTTCCATGTGTTGTTTCTGTCTTTCTAGCTATTCTTTCAATTCTTCAATCTCCTCATTTTGTGATGTTATGATCTTGCTCATTCTTTTCTTCTCCTCTTTCCATAGTGCTTCAGCAAATAAATGCTGTCCATATAATTGGAAAAGGAGTTTTTGCAAGGTGACGACACTGTTATCCTCTTCATAATCCTTTTTCTTTTTCTATTCCCACCATAGATGTTTCGCCAAACTATTGATCCATGTTGACTTATATGGGACTAAGATAGTATTCGAATCATGACATTCAGGAACTACTTCATTCTCATGGATTGAAACACCTGGTAAATCCATTAGGGTTTCATTAATTTCCTGCTCACATGCTACAGGAGGATTACTAGAAGCTTCTGTCATTTCAGTGTGAAGGGGAGAATGGTCAGAAATTATCTGCACAAGAGACTCTAGAGCAGGTGCTTTAGACAATATAGGATCTTTAAAAGTCTGCCCTCTCATTCTAGGGCTTCTTTGCAAAGGAGTCTCTTCTTGTACTACTGTCTTTTGCCTACTTTTTCGTTTCAGTGTCACTGCTGCAGGAACCTTCTTTGTTTTCTTCTGTTGCTTAATTGCAGGACTAGGTTTTTGTTGAGCAGCGGTTTCTTCTGGTGACTTCTGTTTCGTTTTAGCTTTACTAGTAGTGGGTTTAGGGATGTCCTGTTCAGGTGGAGGCACATTCTCTTGAATGGAAGCAAATTCTGGTTCAATCCCTTGTGTGTTTTATGTTTTAGCTCCCTCAATATTTTGTTCTGCAAGCTCACTACTGGGAACTACATTTTCCTCACCCTGCCATTCACTAAGGTCAACTTGGGGTTGTAGGGTTTTAAATTTCACAAAGTCATCCCATGTCAAAGGGGAGACATCCCTAAGAGACCTTTCTATTAACAACTTAATCAAGGCATGGTGAGTGACAAAATTATCTTTCCCTTTTTGAGTCTCTTCCGCACTAATACAGAGCATATTATACAAAAAATTTGGAAGATTCACAACAATATTGTGCCTTATACAACTAAGCAACTTAAAATGGTGTGCATGTAAGTGATAAAATCTACCTTCACAAGTAAAATACCTGATGACATGCATTGCTAGCTCAGGGTATGGAGGCGACAAAGACAATCTCTTGCACCCCTGCTTTGTAACATCCAATTGAGGGTCATGTGGGGTAGTGAACTGGGCCCTTGCTGACCTAGCATCATGTGAGCTCGGATAATGCTCTCCAACAGAAGGTAACCCTATTACTTCTGCAATTTTTTCTTCTGTTGCAATTACTATCAAACCCCACATAGAAGCTTCACCTTCATCAAATGTCTTGGTGAATTCTACAGCTGCTTCTTTATCATATGCTGTTAAATTCAAACAATAACCTAACAACCCGCATGCATTGAATCTTCTTACTACTTCTACGTCATAGAGCAACAAAATGTGCTCAACCGGCTCTCTTCTCTGTAAACCTCCTCCCATTTCTTGATACTTCTTCTGCTACTCCATTTCTCTCTCCCTTTCTGAATGCAAACTTCAAGACTCTACGTTATTTCTCAGATGCTTCACCACTTCTTTTTGGGAACAGTAATTGCCATAACCAATTGTTATGTGCCATAATTAAAACTTTAGGTAAAAGTAAATCATGAATTTGCATGGAAATCATCCGAAAACATGGTTCAAATGCCAAAATTTTAAAAATGGGTCACATCATGACTTAGCATGAAAAATTTGGCACGAACAAGGAAAAAAAAATCATTCAGAAAGTGGGAGTACAACACTTGACATGGCATACTTATGGCAAAAAGTTCTCATTAATAAGGGGTAATGCCAAGATTTTAGAAAATCATCACAGTTAATCAGGCATGTCATTGGATAGTATGACACTCCCCTACCCCCTGCTAATTTTATGACAAGTGTCCTCACTTGTTAGACTAGTATGGGTGAGGGACTGGAATACGTCGTAATTATAGAGACTATGTAGTATTATATATAATTAACAAAATCTGTAAACTTATAAATGAATAATAGTTTGAAAATGTTTATACCTGCCAAGTGGATTGTCACATGCTCCAAAAAAAGGTGGTGGAAATAATGTAAATGGAAGCATCCATCAGCATGTGCAGATTTGATTGAAAACACAAAAACTTAATTATGTAGAAAGTGAGTGGATGGAAGATTAAGAAATGGAGTGGGGTGGGTGGATGGAAGATTAAGATATTAATGGAAAGAAATATCATGAAAATAAAATGGACTTTATGTGAACATAAAGTTATTATTATGGACATGCAAATTAGAATTAATGTTGAAGAGGAGCAGGCGGATGGTTTTCACCTTCTGCTGCAGGAAGAGATACTTGAGTTGTTGTTGGATCTGGTTGTTCGAACTGTTGCATGAATTCGGCTTTTGTTTGAGGCAATTTGTAAAGCTTAAGTCAATGACCGTTGATTAGCATTTTTAAAGGCACATCATCAATTATGGTTAGTTGAACTGTTCCATTGTCAAAGAAATAAATGATTTGATATGGTCCTAACCATCGCGTCTGCAACTTCCTTGGCATATCCTTAAAGCGGGAATCATACAATAATGACCAGTCACCAGCTTTGAACTGTTTGTTGAGGATATGAGAATTATGCCAGTGTTTTCTCTATTTTTGTACCAGTTCAGTGTGTTCTAAAGCACTCTTGCGCATTTCATCTAAAGAATTAAGATGCAGGAGACGTTCTCTTTGTGCTACAGGAAGATCAATATCTAAGGTCAAGGTTGTTCTTAAAGTCTTGTGTTTAAATTCAATTGGAAGCATTGCCACTTTCCCATACAAAAGCTCAAATGGTGTGAATCCGATAGTGGTTTTCCAAGTTGTTCTATAAGCCCAAATAGCTCCTTGTAACTGGCTAGTCCAATCCCGATGATGCAAATGGACTATTTTAGTTAGAATATTTTCTAGCTCATGGTTGGTAACTTCTGCTTGTCCATTGGCTTGTGGATGATAAGGACTGGATTTGCAATGCCTGATGTTATACTGTTTCATCAACTCTGAAATCAGGTTGGAATTAAATTGTGTGCCTTGATCAGTAACCAATTCTTTAGGAATTCCATAGTGTGTAAAAATCTCTTCATACAGGAATTCGACAACTTTTTCATCATGGGCATGCTTCATAGCCTTAACCTCAACCCATTTGGTTAGGTAGTCAGTACAAACCAGAATATAAGACTTCCCATTGGATGGAGGATCAATAGGATCGATGAAGTCCATTCCCCATTTGTCAAATGGTGTTAACACCACTTGAGGATTCAGAGGCATTTCATTTGTTTTGGTTGGGCGACCCATTCTTTGGCATTGGTCACACTTCCTTGTATAATTGATTGCATCTTTATGAAGGGTAGGCCAATAGTAACCAGTGGCTAAGATTTTGAAAGCTATTCTTTTGGCTTCAAAATGTCCTCCGTAGGGCTCATTATGACATGCATGCAAAATGTCATATGTCTCATCTTCTCTTACACATCTACGCATAACTTGATCAGGTCCAGTATAGAACAGAAAATTGTCTATCCATGAGAAATGGAAGCTTTTCTATATGAGCAGCTTTCTCTCCTTATAAGAAAAATGCGCTAGTGTCTTATTAGCTGCAATGTAGTTAGCAATATCTGCATACCATGGAACTTTAACAGCAATATGAAACAAATGTTCATCTGGAAATGCATCATCTACCAGAGTAGTATTAGTATCATGATGATTGATTCTTGACAAATAATTAGCTATGACATTTGTTTTTCTAGGCTTATCCACTATGGTTATGTCAAATTCTTGTAGCAATAGTAACCATCTTGCTAACCTACCAGTTATAGCAAGTTTGTTCATGAGATATTTGATTGCTGCATGATCAGTATGAACATAGATAGGATAACTTGTGATGTAATGCTGAAATTTATTTAGAGCATAGACTACTGCTAAAAATTCTTTTTCAGTCACTGTGTAATTCAATTTTGGGCCATGAAGACTCTTACTAATATAATAAATGACATTTTCAAGATTTGAGTGTTTCTGTGCTAAAACTACACCTATGGCATAATCAGAAGCATCTATATATATGTGAAAAGGTACGTTCCAATCAGGGCCTTGTAAAATTGGGGCTGTGGTCAAAAGTTGCTTAAGCTGCAGGAAAGCTTTATCACACTCAGGTGTCCAATTGAATTCAGCTTCTTTGGTGAGCAACTTGTACAAGGGACTGGCTATTTTACTGAAGTCTTTTATAAAACACCTGTAATATCCAGCATGTCCCAGAAAAGATCTGATATCTTTTAATTTAGTGGGTGTGAATAATATTTGAATTACCTCAATTTTAGTTGGGTCTACTTGTATACCTGCAGTATATATGAAATGACCGAGTACCACACCCTCTTGCATGAGCATGAAACACTTTTCACTATTTAGTGCCAAATTATGTTCTTGACATCTTACCAAAACTTTTTCAAGATTTATCATTGCTTCTTCAAAAGTAACTCCAAATGTTGTAAAGTCATCCATATAGATTTCCATCCAATCATGTGATATATCAGCAAAAATACTAATTACAGCCTGTTGAAATGTTGCAAGAGCATTACAAAGACCAAATGGTAAAACAGAGTATGCAAAAGTACCCCATGGACACGTACATGTATTTTTGTCTTGGTCTTCAGGAGCAATACTGATTTGATTATAACCACTGTATCCATCTAAAAAGGAGAAGTACTTCTTTCCAGCTAGTGTATCCAAAACTTGATCTATGAAGGGTAAAGGAAAATGATCCTTTTTAATAGCCTTATTCAACTCCCTATAATCTACACAAATTCTCCATTTTCCTCCTTTCTTAGGTACTATAACCAGCGGTGATACCCATTTACTATTAGATATAGGATAGATAAAGCTAGCATCAAGCAGTTTTTGCAATTCTGTTTTGATTATTTCTCTGAGGCTTGGATTTATCCTCCTTTGAGGTTGACAAAGTGGTAGACAACCTTCATTAATGTATATCCTATGGGTACACAGTGTAGGGCTTAATCCTTTCATATCACCATACTCTCAAGCAAAAGTCTTCTCATGCTTCTGAAGCAATTCTTTTAATTATTCCATCTGTATAGATGTCAATTAGGGGTCAACATGTAGTTTATGGCCTTTACTCAGTTCAATAGGAATAGTGGATTCTACCATAGCAATTTCAGAGATTGGGCTTCCTTCTAATTCACAGGGAAGTAGTGAACAAAGATTTTCAGGTTCCTTAAGTAAAGTACAACTTGTATCACACTCCTCATATGTGATCAATTCTAATATAGAGCTTTCAGACACATCTTTTCCTACCACACAAGTGTTGGTAAGGATGCTCTGGATTACTGAATCTTCTTCTTGCAACTTTAGAAAAGATTACCTATGTAACATCATAAGTTGTACTATGGAATTTATCTCTTCTTCTTCATCTCCTAAATCTGGCCAAAAAGATGTACTCAAATCTGGTAATGGTTGTGCAGGAGGATATAGATCAAATTGCTTGGTTGCTTGGCCATTTGATATGGTCATATTCCCTAATCTGCAATTTATGTTTGCATCAGCTGTGGCCAACCATGGTCTACCTAGAATGACAGGATAGCTAAATAGGTTTACTTTAGGGGACAAGATCATGAAGTCCACAGGATATTCTAGGGAATCTAAGGTCACAACAATATTTTCTATCATTCCATCAGGAATGACAGTGGAACTATCTGCAAGCTGCAGAATAGTTGGTGTGGGCCTTAATCCTTCTATTTGTAACTTCTTCATGGTTTCTTTAGTCATCACATTTATAGAAGCTCCCAAATCTATTAAGGCATTTTTAACAAATTGACCATTTATGCTGACACTTACTACTAGACTCCCTAGGTCAAAATATTTTGGTGAAATCACTCTTCCTAACATGATATCAGCTAAGTGTCCAACAACATGAACTGTGGTAGGATCCTTCTTCTTCCTTCCAGGTTTCTTTAGACAAGCTTCCCTTATAGCTTTTCCATAAGTAGGAATGTCCTTAATAGCTTGAAACAAAGGTATTTGGACATGCATATTCTTCAATTGATTAACAATGTCAAAGGGTTGTTCCTTGCTTTGTTCAGGTTCCTTTTGTATTAGTTGGTCTGGAAAAGGAGACTCTACTGCTAGTTGAACTGGTATTGGTATGGTAACATTAGTTGGGTCAACAGGTTCATCAACCAAAGGTTCTGATGCTGCAGGAGAGTTTGATACTTCAGTTATAAGAGGTGGCTTTGGTTCTGGTAAGGTCGTTCCAGATCTCAAATGTATATCTGCGACATCTAGGGCATAAGTAGGGTACTTCTGGGTATTAGCACTATACATGGGTTGCTGTGGTTGACTATTTGGATTTGGCTGAGGCTGTGCAGGTAGCTGTGCTTTCTTTTGAGATCCACTATTTGCAGGTGGTGGCATTAAAGTAGGTTGTTGAGCTGGAGGGGGTAATTGTGGAGCACCAGTATTTTGGTTAGGCCATTGTTGAGATCCCTTCCATTGGTTTGGAGATTGCCAATTCCCTTGGAGTGGTTGCCATTGGTTCTACTGGTTCTGGGGCCATTGGTTATTCTGCTGGTTAGGCCAAGGTTGTTGGGAATTTTGAGACCATTGAGACTGTTGTGGGTTATTTTGCCCAGCATTATTCCAATTGGGTTGGTTTTGTGGAGGACCTTGGGTATTGTGGTTTTTCCATTGATTACCATATGAATTTGAATTTTGCAAGGGGTTTTGAGGCATACCTTGACGTTGAGCCCATGGTTAGCGATGAGCAACAAAGAATACTTGCTCATCATCCCCATCTATCTTTACATATCCAGTTGGAAGATTCTAGTTCTCCATGCTTGCAACCAATTTACAGTGGCAATCCTTCTTTTGCTTTCGGCAATGAGGACAGTACTCAGCTAGTTGTAACTCAACCTCTACTTGCTTCTTCTTTGCAGTCATTGTATCCAACTATGTAGCGACATCATTAATGATGTCTTGTTCGAAATCTGACAACAAATTGGATATTTAAAGTTTTGAAATGCCTTGACTAATTCCTTTTGTAATCATAGAACGGGGTCCTCGACCTTTCTTCATGGTTGACCGTGAGTAGTTCTGACATATCCTTTTGAGGTCATCCCATTGAGCTTGATATACATCTCCACTAGCCATTAGGTCCAATGGTTCCAAACAGTCTTCATTCACTCCTCTTAGAAAGACTAGTTTTTGGGAATCTTCAGACAATGTTTGCTGAGGATTCTTTTGTAGTGTATATAAAAATCGAGAAACATAGTCTTCTAATGTCTCTTCCTCCTTCTGTGATATCCTAAAGATATCATCTCCTCTTGTGCTAGATGCTTTGCAATATTCTTTATATTTTTCCAAAAACAAGGCTTGCATTTCATCCCAATTCACAGCTGCATTGACTCCTAAGCCCATGAACCATCGTAAAGCTAATTCTTTCAATGTGGCTGGAAATAATTTAAGCTTATGGGCATTAGTGTTGTAGTCGAAACTACGACAAAGGATGTCAAACTCAAACAAGAAGGTATTAGGGTCTTCAGTTGCAAGGCCATAGAACTTCGGAAGAGTAGTGGGAGGTATATTCTTGAGATTGGCATTGGTTATGAGACTTGGAAGTGGAAATGGAAAAGTGGGTTGTGCCATGACTGGTGGGACTAGATTATGAGGTTGCTGCTAAAAAGGAATGTTAGGCACTGGATGATTAACAACTAGTGGATTCAAGGTAGTGTTATCAAGAAGACTGGTCAATATTTCAATGAAAGGTTGGAGACCAGATATATCTAGGGATTCAGCTCTTGATGATGATACTGTGGGGAAAATAGGACTTGCATCTTCAAAGGACAACTCAACTTCTTCATTCAAATTAACAGATCCTTGTGGAAGAAATCTATCATATTCATCTCATCATCTTCCTCTTCGATGCATGCAACTAAAATTTTCACACTGGTAAAAAGAACTTAATCTAAAAACTATGACTCAAAAATGCTCCTAGCTTGACACCATCCCCGACAACGGTGCCAAAAATGAACCACCTCACAATAAGTGTTCCATAGTCATGCACTAGGCCTGGCTTAGGAATAATCTATTCAAGCTAACAACTACTTTTCCCCTACCATGAGGTGCATTTAGATTGTCAACCCAAGGACATATACTTGAAATGGTTGGCACAGTATGTGCACTAGGTACCTTGATGAGTCATTATGCTTGTGCTGTAGGAAAGTAAAAATGCAAAGGAAAGAAACTACACTACTACTGTGGAAAGGAAAATACTGAATCTATGAATGTTGAAAACACAATGTGATGCAGGAGCATCCAGAGGTATAAGGGCAATCCTATGTCACCCAAAAAAAAAAAATGTACTTAGACTTAGTTTCTGTTTCATGTCTTTACATTTTTGGATACCCATTTGGCTCAAATAAAGGTTCCAACTCTCATAGTTCAACTATCAGTGCGTTTGAAAATCCCAAAAAAATAGGAGCATGTATTTTGACCACCATTTCGATAAACTAGAAGGTGTGAATTGGCAAGATGAATGTAATCATGATTTAGAGCATTCCAGAAAAAGAATCAGGTCAATAGGCCCCACGGTTTGAAAGTTATTGCAATTTTTCGAGTTTTGGAGACCTCCTAAGAATGCTTCAAAGTCAGGTTTGGGGCATTAAATGACCTTGAAAAGGGTCGAAAAATGGGGGATGAGTGAAGACTATCCATAGGGCTATAGAGTGCTTTGAGAGCTTTCCAAAAATGTAAACGGTTCGTCAATCGGAGCTACGGTTCAAAAGTTATGCCTCCCGAAAGTTCGGTTACCATTTCTGGATTCTTCTAGATTTGCGCCGACTTCTAACGCAGCTTTCGGAACCTTCTATTTCGTTGGTGGATGCCTACTAGCACTTTCTAGAATGTACTCCTAGTCCTTAACCCTCTGGGGTCTATTTAAGGAGATTTCTGGCATTGTAAAAGGCAGTTCGGAGTGGAGTTTGAGAGGGGGTGCTAAAAGGAGAAATATTCTCCAAATTTATGCTATTGTAAGCCCTTAGGGCATGTTTTGAAGTTTATTTTCTCTGCATTGTTTGTACTAGCTTATTTTCTCAGTTAATATAATTTTCCCTTTCTGTTGGTTCCATTCTGTTCTTGGGTTGTGTCCCCATCAAGTAGTATCAGAGTGAGTTTTCCTGAGTGTGTAGACAGAGTGCCGACTGTGAGGTAGTTTGCACTAGGACTGTGTGGTTGTGGGTTTGAGTTAGAAGATGCCTCCACGAAGAGAGCGTGGCAAAAGGGCCAGAGCTATTGATCCTGAGGAGGTTAGAGCCCTCCAGAGGCAAGTACAAGCATTGCAAGAGGAGCTTCGTAGAGGAGAAAATGTTGCCGCAGGTGACAATAGTGAGGATGACAATGAAGAGGAAGTAATGGGACCAAAAGAGGAAGCTGACGGGGAAGTTCTAAATCCTGTAGAGGAAAGGCTTTTTAGGGCCATTACTAAGTTTGGGAAAAGACCTACAATTGAAGTGGGTATATTTTCAGGAAATCTGGAACCAGATGAGTTGATCGATTGGATCAATGAACTGGAAGAATACTTTGAGTATGAGGATATAAGGGACCCAGATAGGGTTAAGTTTGCAAAGGCCAAACTGAAAGGCCATGCCAAAATCTGGTGGCAAGAGGTTCAACTGGAAAGACTTAGAAGAGGAAAGGAGAAGATCACAAGATGGGATCGCATGGTGGACAAATTGAAGAAGCAGTTCATTCCTGTGGACTACGAGCTTGATCTGTTTAAGAAGATGCATGGGTTAAAGAAAGCAGGAAGATCAGTCCAAGAATATACAGAGGAGTTTTACCGACTCTTGATTAGAGCGGGGCATGCAGAAGCAAATAAGGAGAAGGTTGCTCGTTATATCAGTGGGTTGCGACCTAGCATCCAGGAGGAATTAAGTCTGGTAAGAATGACCAGCGTTGAAGATGCATACCAGTTTGCCCTACGAGTTGAAGAGAAGCTGAATAAAAGGTTTGAAGGAAGACAAAGAGGACATGGTCAAGGAGGAAGGGGAAGCGGTAGATCATCTGGAGGCCACAATGAAACCCAAAAGAAAAATGAAGATGTGGGTACTAGCAGAAACCAGAGGAATGAGGGTTTCAACCGCTCCCATGATCAAGACTTTGGAAATCAAAGAGGAAGAGGTAGAGGACGTGGACAAGGAAGAGGAGGCTTCCGTGGTAACTGTTTGAAGAAGGTCATCATGCCTTTGAATGCCCTCAACGACAAGGAAGGACAGATAGGAGAGTTGAGGGCCAAGCTAGGGTTGCTCATGTGGATGAGGATGCACAATCATCACATTCAGAGGATGCAGAAAGAGGAGAGACCTTGGTAAATGAAAGAGTCCTACTAAGTGGTGAGAATGAACTAGGACAACGAAGGAGTTTGTTTCGTACTAGATGCAAGTGTGAGGATAAATGTTGTGACGTGATCATTGATGGTGGTAGCACTGATAACCTAGTATCAAAAGAGATGGTCTCTAAGCTAAAGCTCAAGAGGGAGAAACATCCCCAACCCTATCGGATTTCTTGGGTAAAAGATGATCATAAGGTCCTGGCAAGTGAACAATGTTTACTAAAATTCAAAATTGGGAGTTACCATGATGAAGTTCTCTGTGATGTTATTTCAATGGATGTTTGCCATCTATTGTTGGGTGGACCATGGTAGTTTGATAGACATGCAATACATGATGGACATGCAAACACATACTCTCTGACAAAGGATAGAGTTCGCCACAAATTGAAGCCCATGAAAAAGGAAGGTGAAAAGGTATGTAGCAGTGCTAGGATTTTTCTTGTTGATGGAAGGAAGTTCTTAGATGGCATGAAACATCAACGTATGTGCTATGCTTTGATTCCTAGGAAAGATAAAGAAGGTAGTAGTGAAATACCATTTGAAGTTTCAGATTTACTAGGGGAATTTGGAGATATTATCTCTGATAATGTTCCAGATGGATTGCCACCAGTAAGGAAAATCAGTCATCAGATAGATCTGATTCCAGGAGCTAGTTTTCCTAACAAGGCTCCTCACAGGATGACTCCTACTGAAATAGAGGAGCTAAATAGACAGGTTCAGGAGTTGTTGAGGAAGGGCTTGATTCGAGAGAGCCTGAGTCCATGTGCAGTACCTACAGTACTTGCACCAAAGAAGGATGGAGAGTGGAGGATGTGTATAGATTCTCGAGCTATAAATAGGATAACCATCAAGTACCGATTTCGTTTACCAAGGATGGATGATCTTATGGACTGCTTGAGTGGGGCTCAGTACTTCACAAAGATAGATCTGAAGAGTGGCTATCATCAGATATGGATTCGAGAAGGAGATGAGTGGAAAACAACCTTCAAGACCAAGGAGGGTCTTTATGAGTGGTTAGTCATGCCCTTTGGATTGACGAACGCCCCAAGCACCTTCATGTGGCTCATGAATGAGGTACTTAAGAAGTTCTTGGGAGAATTTGTTATTGTCTATTTGGATGATATTTTAATTTTCAGCAAGACTTTGGAAGAACATTTACTGCATATTCGTAGTGTCCTTGAAAGGCTAAGGGAAGAGAAACTGTTAATTAATCTAAAGAAGTGTGTCTTTGCAAAAAGGGAGTTAGTCTATTTGGGATTTGTTATATCACCTGAAGGTCTCAAAATGGATCTAGAGAAGGTAAAAGCCATCTTGGAATGGCCTACTCCAAGGTCTGCTACTGAGGTAAGATCATTTCATGGTCTGGTTAGTTTTTACAGGAAGTTTATTAAGAATTTCAGTGGCATATGTGCACCCCTAACTGATAGAATAAGAGGGGATAGAAAAGAGTTCAAATGGAATGCAGCAGCTGCGAGAAGTTTTGAATTGCTGAAGAAGAAGGTGACAGAACAACCTATGTTGGCACTTCCAAATTTTAGAAAAGTATTCCAGGTGGATTGTGATGCTAGTGGTAGCACTATTGGGGCTGTATTAAGCCAAGAAGGTAAGCCTATTGCATATTTTAGTGAAAAATTGAATGATGCAAAGAAGAAGTATTCTGTTTATGATCAAGAGTTCTATGCAATAGTTCAGGCCTTAAAGAAATGGAGGCATTATTTATTGCCAAAGGAATTTGTTTTGTATACTGATCATCAGGCATTACAGTACCTAAATAGCCAAGGTAAATTGAATCAGAGGCATATGAAGTGGGTAGAATTCTTGCAGAGTTATACATTTGTGTTGAAGCATAGAAGTGGAAAATCTAACAGGATTGCAGATGCACTAAGTAGGAGACAGTTGTTGCTTACAACAATGCAGGTTGAAGTAGTTGGGTTTGATGAACTCAAGAATTTGTACCTCGAGGATCTTGATTTTGCTGAAGCATGGAAAGCTTGTGAAGAACCTATTGCTGTAGATAGAACCAAGTGGTTAGACTATTTGATTCAGGATGGCATGTTGTTCAAAGGTAGTCAATTGTGCATTCCAAGGAGCTCCATGAGGGAAAATCTGATTAAGGAGAAACACAGTGGAGGGATGGCAGGACATTTTGGTCGGGATAAGACCACTGCCATTCTTAGAGAACATTATTTTTGGCCTCAAATTACATAGGATGCGAAGAAGTTTGTACAGAGTTGCCAGGTTTGTCAAGTTGCCAAGGGATTTAGTCAAAATACTGGCCTATATCTACCATTTCCTGTTCCATCAAGGCCATGGGAGGACATAAGTATGGATTTTGTTCTTGGATTGCCAAGGACACAAAGGGGTAATGACTCAGTATTTGTGGTGGTTGATAGGTTCTCCAAAATGGCACATTTCATTCCATGCCACAAAACTCATGATGCTGTCCATATTGCAGACTTGGTTTTCAAAGAGGTGGTAAGACTACATGGTCTTCCAAGGAGTATAGTTTCTGACAGAGATACTAAATTTGTGGGGTATTTCTGGAGGACATTGTGGAAGAAGTTGAGAATAGACTTGAAATTCAGTTCCACGCATCACCCACAGACTGATGGCCAAACAGAAGTGGTAAATAGAAGTCTGGGCAATTTGCTGAGATGTTTAGTTGGAGATAAGCCCAAGGGATGGGATTTGATTCTACCATAGGAAGAGTTTGCTTATAATAACTCTATAAATAGGAGTATTGGAAAATCACCATTTCAAATTGTATATGGGAATAGCCCAAGGACTGCACCAGAATTGAGGAAGATAGAACAAGGGGAGAGGACAAGTGCTGAAGCTAAGGAATTTGCTGAACACATCAAGCATCTACATGAGGAGGTTCAAGCACACATTATCAAGATGAATCAAGAGTATAAAGCTAGGGCTGATCAAAGGAGAAGACATAAGGAATTCCAAGTAGGGGATCTAGTCATGGTGCACTTATGAAAAGAAAGATTTCCAGTTGGTACTTACAACAAGCTGAAAATGAAGAAATTTGGCCCCTGCAAAGTTTTGAAGAAACATAACTCAGGAAATGCATATGAGGTGGAGCTGCCAGATGGTATTCACATTTCTCCCATTTTCAACATTGCAGATTTAACAGAGTATCATGATGATGGTGCAGATGAGGAGCTGGTTTTAGAGCCATGTCCAATTCCTGCTTCTAAGAAAGAGGAGATAGAAGACATTCTAGATCATCGTGTGGGTAGGAGTACTAGAAAAAGGCAGTATGAAGAGTATTTGGTCAAATGGAAAGGAAGGCCGATCGAGGACTCAACTTGGATTTCAGCAGCTAAGGTTTCCCATTTGGGATTTCCTCTACCCTCCATAAAGTGACAGGGTCACTTTTCAATCTAACCTAGGTGTCTGATGCAGGAGCATCCAGAGGTATAAGGGCAATCCTGTGTCACCCAAAAAAAAATGTACTTAGACTTAGTTTCTGTTTCATGTCTTTACATTTTTGGATACCCATTTGGCTCAAATAAAGGTTCCAACTCTCATAGTTCAACTATCAATGCGTTTGAAACTCCCAAAAAAATAGGAGCATGTATTTGGACCACTATTTCAGTAAACTAGAAGGTGTGAATTGGCAAGATGAATCTAATCATGATTTAGAGCATTCCAGAAAAAGAATTAGGTCAATAGGCCCCACGGTTTGAAAGTTATTGCAATTTTTCAAGTTTTGGAGACCTCCTAAGAATGCTTCAAAGTCAGGTTTGGGGCATTAAATGACCTCGAAAAGGGTCAAAAAATGGGGGACAAGAAAAGCCTGTCCATAGGGCTATAGAGCACTTCAAGAGCTTTTCGAAAATGTAAACGGTTCGTCAATCGGAGCTACGGTTCAAAAGTTATGCCTCCCGGAAGTTTGATTACCGTTTTTGGATTCTTCTAGATTTGCGCTGACTTCTAACGCAGCTTTCGAAACCTTCTATTTCATCGGTGGATGCCTACTAGCACTTTCTAGAATGTACTCCTAGTCCTTAACCCTCTGGGGTCTATTTAAGGAGATTTCTGGCATTGTAAAAGGCAGTTCGGAGTGGAGTTTGAGAGGGGGTGCTAAAAGGAGAAATATTCTCCAGATTTATGCTATTGTAAGCCCTTAGGGCATGTTTTGAAGTTTATTTTCTCTGCACTATTTGTACTAGCTTATTTTCTCAGTTAATATAATTTTCCCTTTCTGTTGGTTCCATTCTGTTCTTGGGTTGTGTCCCCATCACAATGACAAGATAACATAGATTCCATCTTGACTCATCCACTAGACTATTCTTGTAGATGCTGCAGGAACGTTCATGAAGTGTGATGCTACAGGAAGGAATTAACTAGCTACGTCTTACTTAAAATACTACTAATGCTAGTAAAATGAATCTATTCTATCCTAATCTAATCCACCTTCCAAGTGGCCCCCCTTAGTTGGCTTCTCTAATCTACCAATGCAGGATAGAAGCTAAAGAGAACTAATTCATTTTATTAATCAGTCATTACATGATTCAGAATTGTAAAACACAACTACAACAAACTGTGAATCAGTGTTCTCTCTTACTCTATAAAACTTATCAAAAACCAAAACTTCACACACAGGAGTCGATCCTGACATATATAGGGAATCTACTCTTTATTACATAACAGAAAAGTAACTATCCTAAGTTAAGTCTGCAGGAGAGAATATAGGAGAACAACTGAAAGCGAAAAGGAAGGATAACGAAATTGAGGAGGAAGCAATGAAGTCTCAGCATCCACTTGTTACAACTTAAATGCAGAGAAGGAAATGGCTCTTAAAAGCTCCTCCTTATTCGCTGCCATGCTTCTTGGAGTGGTTATAACTTCCTTTTCATGGTTGTTCCTTGATGCTCGTTTCTCCTTGAATGCTATCATCAACCAATTTCTGGATTCCTCCGCTCATCCTTTAATCCTTATCATCAGGTTAGTTATGATATAAGACATATTTGCAAATAAACATCCATCAAACTAAATTCAAGCATAAGAACACACATTTGGATATTTATATGAAATACTGCATATTAGATATAATTTAGGCAAAAGATAACATAGTTTTTCTACCCCATAAATCATCAAAGGTTTATCAAACATAGGCTTATAAGTGTTAAAACAAGGATAAACAGAGTATCACAAAGTATCCTAAACATAACAAAATAAAGGCATTTTTTAGACTCATCACCAGGCATTACAATGGATGAAGAAAGAAAGAGTCAAATGGACTCTTGCTAGTAAAGCAACATATAGGAACAAGTTAATTCAAAACTAGAACACTTGATAGGGAAACCTTCATTTGCAATTCTACAGATCTTGAATGGTGCGGGATATGTACCAATCTGAGCTAAAACCAAATGTTGAAGAGCAAGATTAAATAGTTTGTTGTAAACATCCTTAATAGAGGAAATTTTTTTAAATAAGGCTGCTCTAAGTGTAGCAACAAGGCATTAAGTTAATTCAAACTTATTTCATGCATTTCATGCATTTGCAAGCTCTTTTTGTTGTGGAATTTATTAAACATGTATGAATTTAATGAATTGATACAAATTTGTAAAATTAATAGGTGAAACCAATAAACAAATAAAATGAACAGCAATGAGAACATTGCAGATTAGGGTATAATCAGTGAAAACACTCAATCCTCTAATGACTTGTTACTTCAAATTTTGCAAGAGATGTAACCGAAGTTGGAAAACATGGAAAGAAGAATAAATGAGATGACATCCTAGATGGGGCATAATCATGAGGAAATTCAATCATCACCTCTTTTTAGAGTAGATAGAGAAGTCTTCAGACATAACAAGAGAACCTCATCACCCAAACAAACTAAAAACAAAAGAAACAAGAAATAATGGCTGATATGTCAATAGATATTAAGAAAATCAAACCATCCAAGTTTTCTAGTTCTGAGTTTGGAGAGGAAGCAGAAGCTTAGCTAACTAAAATAAAACAATATTTTGAAATTAGAAACTTCTCTAAAACCTCAAAAGTGGTTTGGGGAATATATCATTTTAATAGAGAAGCTACAACCCGGTGGGGAAACACCAAAGCTGAGAAGAACATTAAAACCACTGAAATCACTTGGAAAAAGTTTGTGACCATTTTTAGGAACTACTAGCTACCCTAAACCTTTTATGATCATAAAATTCTTGACTTCCAAAACTTGAAGCAAGGAGATAAATCAGTACATAAGTATTGGGAGAAATTCAACAAAATGTTAAAGTATGTACCACCGTATCAACAGGATACCAACCTGAAAGTGAGGAAATTCATTATGGGTTTGAACAATAGAATAGGTGGAGTAGTTGATGTTCTCACTCCTCAAACCATGGAGGAAGCTCTAGAGAAGACTGTTCAACAAGAGAACAAAATCAAGAAAGATGACTCCATCCGAGACAATAAAAAGAAAACAAACTAGAATTCAGAAGGTGTTGATTTAGGACCTCAGAAAAGATAGTTTAAGGAATTCAAGTATAGTAAACCAAAGTCAAAGGGAAATGGAGTTAAGGATGTTAAAAGTAATTTTAATGCAAATAAGAATAATGAGAAGAAGGGACCACTTTTAGGGTGCTTCACTTGTGGAGGAGATCATTACACTAGTAAATGCCCCAACAAACCCTACACCAATTAGCAACAATGACCACCTCTTCGACAGCAACAAGTTTTTCAATAGAGGATTCATGCAGCCCTAGATAATAGGTAAGCAAAACAACAAATAGGCCCAATTGAAACTCTGGGTAAGATCTACAAGAACCCTGTCTTCATTTTAATTGATATTGGAGCTTCTAAATGTTTTATATCACCTAGAGTGTTAAGTAGATTTACAAAGAGATCTAGTTTTATGGCAAAACTATGGATAGTAGAATATGCAAACTAGTCAAGGGCTAAGGAAGAGTAGTGTTTTTTTGAGGCACATGTTGACTTTCCAAAATTTTCAACGGAATTGAACTTATATGTAGCACCTCTTTGGTCTTACAACATTATCATAGGCATCAATTTGCTCAATGGACATAAGGCCAAGGTGGATTGTCTTGCCAAAAATGTAAATTGTTTGGATGATCAAGGTAGACCAACAAGTATTATAAGAGTTAAACATGAAAATAAATCAAAATAGATATCTACAATGCAACTTAAGAGATATGGAAGAAAAGGATGTGATATTTTTAAAATCATGGTCGAGGACACAAGAGAACCTCAAACCAACCACTTATGGAGATGACTATATTTATGATGATGGACAAATCAGAGAAAAGTTAAAGGAATCTTTTAAGGAAAAATATCCCTATCTAAAGAATTACCATGATGTGTCTCCTAAAGAACTCCCTAGGCTACCCCTTTCTTGAGCCTTTGATTTCACCATAGATTTGATATCGGGAGCATGACCCATATCTCGAGCACCATATAGGATGACTATCATGGAATTAATGGAGTTATAGATCCAACTACAGGACATGTTAGATAAGAAACCAATCTAGCCCAGTGTCTCACCATGGGGAGCCCCAGTGTTGTTTGTTAGGAAAAAGGATGGAACCATGAGATTATGCATAGATTATAGAATTCTCAATAAAGTTACCATCAAAAACCAGTATCCACTTCCTAGAATAGATGATCTTTTTAATCAGATGAAGGACACGACTGTATTTTCAAAATTTAATTTGAGGTTAGGTTATCACTAGCTTCATATGAAGGATGAAGATATACACAAAATTGCATTCAAAACTAGGTATGGACATTATGACTTTACAGTATTGCCATTTAGATTAACCAATGCCCTAGTAGCTTTTATGAACCTAATGAATAAAATATTTCAAGACTACCTAGATAAGTTTGTGTTGGTCTTTATAGATGGTATTCTAATCTATTCTAAGAATGAGGATGAATATTAAATACATTTGGAAATAGTTTTGCAAAGATTAAGAGAACATAAATTGTATGGAAAATTGTCTAAGTGCACCTTTTATCAAAAGGAAATTTAGTATTTAGGGCACATTATATCAGCTCAGGGCATAGCTATAGATCCATAAAAAATAAAAGCAATTAAGGAATGACCTATACCTAGAAATGTGTTAGAAGTTAGAAGCTTTATGGTCCGATTAGTAGGATTTTATAGAAAATTTGTCAAAAATTTCTCCAAGATAGCTTATTCGATCACATCACTTCAAAGGAAAGGAAAGAAATTTACCTAGATAGAAAAATGTCAATTAGCCTTTGAGTATTTGAAAGAAAAAATAATTACAACACCCATATTAAAGGTGACTAATCCACAAAGGCAGTTCATAGTTATAACAGATGCATTTGGAGAAGGATTAGGAGGTGTGTTAATGCAGGATGAATAGGTTATTGCTTATGAATCCAAAAAAATTGAAGAATTATGAACAAAATTACACACCCTATGATCTTGAATGAGTAGCTATTGTACATGCTCTACAAATGTGGAGAAATTACTTAATCAGGAAACCTTTTGAACTTCGATCTAATCATCTTGATTTGAAATATATTTTCACCCAACCAAATCTAAATGTTAGACAAAGAAGATGGCTAGAATTTTTAGCAGACTATGAGTTTCACATAAGTTATATTAAAGGTAAGGAAAACAAAGTGGCAGATGCCCTAAGTAGGAGAAGACACATCTCTACAATGGCTATGATATATTTTAGTTTAAAAGATTGAGTCTACAATACTAAGAACATGATGAGTTTTATGTAGAAATCAGTCTAGCTGTTATTAGGGACCCACAGGATTCTAAGTTTCTGGAGTGTAGTTTAGATGAGGATGGATTACTAAGATATCATAGCAGGATTTATGTACCTCACAACCTTGAACTCTGAAGACTGATTCTAGAATAATTCCATTCAGCTCCATATTAACACTCAGGGGTAACAAAAATGCTATCTGATATAAAATCCCTATATTTTTGGAAAGGGATGAAAAGGGAAATAATAGAGTTTGTTACAGGTTGTTTAGAATACGAGAGAGTAAAGGCAGAATGTCAATGCCTAATAGGTCTTTTGCAACCTATGATATACCCGAATGGAAATGGTAAATAATTTTCATGGACTTTGTATAAGGATTACCTATAGAATCGATACAATACTATTTTGGTTGTGGTTGATAGATTGACAAAGGTTGCTCATTTTATACCAAGGAATCTAACAAATAGAGCACCAAAAATTGCTCATAAATTCATAAAAGAAATTTTTAGATTGCATGGTATACCAGATAAAATTATTTTAGATAGGGGTGCTAGGACAACTTCTAGATTTTGGCAAACATTATTATCAACTTTGGGCACTAAATTAAAAATTAGTTTGACTTATCATCCTGAGACAAATGGTCAAACAAAAATAGTGAATCAAGTATTAGAAGATCTATTGAGAGTATATTGTATGGATTGACAATACTAGTGGGAAATATACTTACCCATGGTAGAATTTGCATATAACAATTCCTGTGAGTCCACCATTAAAATGGCTCCCTTTGAGGCCTTTTATGGTTGCAAGTGTAGAACTCTTGTGAGTTGGAATTGGTTGGAAGATAGAATCATTATTGGACTCAAAATGCTTAAGAAAATGGAAGAAGAGATAATCGAGATTCATCAAAGATTAAAGGAAGCTAATGACTAAGAAAAAAGTTATGTAGATGCAAGAAGAACACCTAGAGAATTCTCAGTAGGAGAAAATGTATTACTAAGAGTTAAACCTCAGAAAATTACCATCAAGTTTGGTAAGAATTCCAAGTTAGCCACAAGGCATGTGGGACCCTTTAAAATACTAGAACTTGTGAACCTAGTAGCTTATAGAATTTCTTTACCACTAGCCCTTGCTAGGATGCATGACATCTTCCATGTGTTGTATATTAAGAAATACATTACCCAACATGATCATATGATTGATTGGAAATTATTATAGGTGCAAGAACTAGGGGTGGTAGAGGTAGGAACACTCAGAATAATCAAGGTGCATAAGCTTTGCTTACGAAATCAGGAGGTGCCACAATGCAAGGTCCAATGGGATTAGTATGTAGAGGATAATGCCATGTGTGGGGATTATCATGAAATTTCCCAAAAACACCCTCATCTTTTCTTTGGAACTAGAAACTAAAAATTTATTTTCTTCCTAAATAAAATTGATTAAGTATTGTTTAAAGTTTTGTTGTAATGTTCATCGAGGATAATGAAAAATCTAAGGGGGAGGGTATGTTACATCCCAAAATTTTCCCTAATTTTTGGTTTGTTCATAATTGTTGGACTTAACAAATTATTCTTTCATGATCATGTGAAATAGTTAGTTGTTTATATATGTTGCATTAACTATTGATGAAATGGTTGGTAGCCTATAATTGTTATTAGGTGATTAGCAGTTGTTTGATTTAAACTAATGAATAATATGTATTATTATGAATTAGTATGGAATTATTATTATGGTGAAAGTATTTCCATTGGTGATTGTAGGAGAAGATTGAAGAGAGGGGAAGCATTGCTAAACAAGATCATTGGAATGGGATGTTTGCTTGGTTCAATCATCAAGATTGGCAGGTATGACCTTAAACTTCCTTGGAAGGGATACGATAATTTGACCACAGGTTACATTATGTGACCCACATGAGCTATTAAGAAAAAAAATGTTGGAAAAAAATAAATAATCTAATTTAAAATATAATACAAAGCTTAAGATTATTTTAAATTAATTTTCATCATATTATTATAATAAACACTTACATATGAATAGATAAATATAAAAATAAAATGGCACAAATAAATTATAATAACATAATTTAATGATGTCACCTCATGGATATATTTACGTGAACGTATATGAGTGTATATTAAAAATAATAAATGAAATTATGATCTCTTCAACTCCTCTTTTCAATTTTTCTTATTTCTTTTCCTTCTTTCTTTTTCAAAATCGAATCAATGATTCAAATTCAAATGGACTTCTTGAAACCGATAGAAGCCAAGAAGCCATGAATATTTCTTTAAGAGAAGCCATACCAAGACCTCTTATATCATCCTTATTTTCCTAAGTTGAGTCCACACATTCCAAGCCATGATAGGAGTCAAATTATTTCAAGCCAACTCACCATTCTTTTGCTACATTTACCACATATTCAACCTATTTACATCGAGTCTTCACCATCATCTCTCATTTTTCACCAAATCCTACAAATATCCAAACCATACTATAATCGAGATTGGGGGTTGTACTAAGCCAAGAAAGAGTACTAGTTCGAGGATGGCAGGAAGCTAAGTTTCAAATCAATTCTCAATCGCATACATAATAGACTGCTATTGCCTATCCATCATGAATTATACTTCCATCTTTTCTGACTGCTATTGCCTATCCATCATGAATTATACTTCCATCTTTTCTGAAATATAATTTTGATTACAATCAGCTAGGTATAAGAAAGACAAACAATAGAACTAAGATCATGTTATGACTCCTTGCTAATGGCTCTAGTGATTTCCATATAATTTTGCTGATCTTTTAATTATTGAATACTATCACCATCATTAAGAAGTCAAAATGATAGCTGTAGAGTATTGTAATAACTATATAAACCATCACCATTAATTTGAATATCAATGGCATTAACCATGTAGTCTTGATCCATGACATAAAGAACAAAATGCTCTTAATTCTCTAACACCTAGGATTCATAGGCAATGAAGCCATGAAATGGTGAAGAGGTGTAAAAAAAATAGAATGATCATAATCTTTTAGGAACCTAGGATTCACCATCAATAAAGCCATGAAATGGAGAAGAGGTGAAAATAAAACATAGTGTTCACAATCTTTCAGGCACCTAGGATTCACTAGCAAAGAAGCCATCAAATGGTGAAGAGGTGGAGTGAACCTGCAAAGAAACAAGAATGAAATCAGATATGAATATCTAAGTAATGAAATACTTAATAGCTCATGCTTACCCTATAATGAAATCTATTTTCAAGTCGAGTTGTGTGTGATTGGATCAATGCACCCAACCGAAATCCCTGGCCAAGGTAGTTTATAGGCATATGTTCCATCCAAAGATCACTTGATGTCCATAAACTCAGTTATATAGGTATAACTAAGTGGGCACTCAAAACATATTGTAGCTCAGATGGCTAGATTGAAGAACATCCCAAGCCCAAATCTGAAGTAGAGAGGGTTGTTCTAATATGTTAGAATGTGTGGGGATAAGTATGGTTCGAGGTTCTCCTCTCACCAATGCCAAAGCTTGTACAATAGATAAAGGATTCTTCGATAATACTGTATGTTTTTTCAATCTTCTTGATACTTATTTGTTAATCATTTTAGCATGGATGTTAGATAGTCATTTTATTTCAATTAGAATAAGATAATTGTCACGTAGATTTGAATAAGAATATGTACATTCCCAATTAAGCATAATTACAATTAAGAAAGATAGTCTTTGCTTTATTTTCAGCTGAACACAATTACAGTTAGGAATGGTAAATTGTTTACAATGAATATGTATTTCATTATATTAGCTAAACATGAAAATATAGTTAGGTTGGTTAATAGCCATTTTTTGAATATTATTACAATTACTTCATGTTATTGTTAAAAGAAGTCATTGTCATGTGAAATGGAATTAGTTATTTTTATAGAAATGTTAGAAGTCATTAGTTATTAAGATGTCTTTCATTTAGTTAGGAAAATCCATTTGTTACATTGAATAACACTGGATTCAAGGTAGAATTCATGAATAGAAAAGCCAGGCTACTAGATGGAGATGAAAATCTAGTTGGAGCTGGTAATCAAACAAGAGGTAATCTATTCTACCTAGATCTAACTATAAATTATTCATGTTTCATAGCTCAAGTAGAAGAAAGATGGTTATGCCATAAAAAGGTTATGTCATGTGAATTTTGATAACTTAGTAAACATAAGCAAGAATAAAAGGGTTAGAGGCATTCCAAGCATGAAGAAACCTGATATGGGCATGTGCAAGAATTGTCAAATTGGTAAGATGGGAAAGACAAGTTTTAAAAGAAAAAACTATCACTCTCAAGAACTACTAAAGCTGGTTCATTCAAACCTTTGTGGACCTATTGGCATATAAAGCTATAATGGAGATAATTACTTTATTTTGTTTATTGATTATTATTCTAGGATGATGATAGTTATGTATTTAAAGGATAAATTAGAAACTTTTCAAAAGTTCAATTGGTATCTAGCTAGAGTTGAGAAGGAAAGAAGAAAGAAACTAAAATGTTTAAGATCAAATAGAGGAGGTGAATTCATCTCTAATGAATTCAATCAAGTTTTCAATGAAAGAGGAATTAAAAAACATGTATCTACACCTAGTACACATCAATAGAATGGTATTGCTTAAAGAAGGATCAATCATGGATTGTGAAAGGACCCTAATGATAGAAAAGAATTTTGCTATCAAATACTGGAAATAAGAAATCAGCACTGTAGTTCATACCTTGAACTGAGTTCAGTTGAAGAAGGATTCAAATCAAAAACTTTTTGAATTATGATATGACAATAAACCTAATGTTTTTTTAATTTCAAAGTATTTGGAAGTAAATGTTATATTCTAAAGGAGTCAAGAAAAGGAAATTTTGATGTGAAAAGTGATGAAGTCATATTCTTGGGATATTCCAATAAAAGTAAAGCATACAAATGTTTGAAACTATCTACTCACAAAGTTATAGAAAGTGCACATGTGAAGATTGATGAGTTTGTAGAAGAGTTTGAAGAACAAAGAAAGAAAGAAACTGAAGACTATAGAAAATTTGTTTACTATGAGCTTGATATTGTACCTAAAATTCAAGCAAGTTGCAGTCAGCAATCTTCACCACCTGAGTTGCCAAAATCCCCAGTTCAACCCGAGTTATAGCCAGTGCAACCTGAGTCATAGTCTAAAGGATCTGAGTCATAGTTAGAAGAATCCAAGTTTCAGAAAGTGAAAAACAAGTCATCTAATGGACTTGAGTCACATATAGCAAGATCTGAGCATGATTTAGAAGATCATGGTGAACCTAGTGAATTCATAAAGAAAGAGCCCAAAATTGCTAGATATGTCAGAAGACATCATGCACTTGAGAAAATCATTGGAGATTAGTCAGTTGGTATAATGAAAAGGAATAAATTAAAAGGTACATATTTTCTTACTAAATTTGAGTCTAGAACTATTAAAGATGCATTAGAGAATGAAATTTGGATAGAGGCAATGAATGAAGAGATTGATCAAATAGAAAGGAACAAAACTTGGTCTCTTGTTCCTAGATCCAAGGACAAGAATGTAATTGGCACAAAATGGGTATTAAAAAATTATTTGAATGAGAATATAGAAATTTCAAGAAACAAGGCAAGATTAGTTTGCAAGGGTTATGCTCAAGAGGAAGGTATTCACTATGGAAATTTTTTTTCTCATGTTGCTAAACTTGAAGGTGTTAGAACACTACTTGCATATGTAGCACACAAAGGATTCATAGTATATTAGATGGATGTGAAATCAACATTCTTGAATGGAATCTTAGAAGAGGAAGTTGACATAGAGCAACTAGAAGGTTTCATTGATCCTAGAAAAATGAACATGGCTTGTAGGCTACACAAAGCTTTGTATGGTCTCAAACAAGTCCCCAGAGCATGGTATGAAAGGTTACACAATTATCTCATAAAGAATGGTTTTCAAAGAAATAATGATAACAACAACATATACATCAAAGAATGACCAAATAAGAATATTTTATTGGCAAGAATCTTTGTGGATGATACATTATTTATTATAAGTGATGATTTGTGTAAAAAAAATTTGTGGAAATGAGTAAGGAATTTGAAATGTCAATGTTTGGAGAGATCAAATTCTTTGTTGGTTTGCAAATTCAACAGATGAAGGATGGTGTTTATATTACTCAATCAAAAGACATCAAGGAGATACTGAAGAAATTTGGAATGGAGGATTCAAGAGAAGTTAGAACACCTATGTCTACTAGACATAAGCTTTGCAAAGATGATGATTCCAAAGAGGTAGATCAAACTACATATAAATCAATGATTGGAAAACTTTAGTACATGTGGTGCATGCTAGAACCACTATAGCATTAGTAGTTGGTATGGTGGATAGATTCTCTACTAATTCTAAATAAAATCATATGATGGAAATCAAAAGAATCATAAGGTATCTGAAAGGTACTAAAGAGTATGGTTTATGGTATAAGAAAGGAGGAAAATTTGGTTTGAAGGTATTTACTAATGCATATTAGGCAGGAAGTGTTGATGATAGGAAGAGCACTAGTGGAGGAGCACTTTTACTTGAAAAAGGCTGGTATCTTGGACAAGAAAGAAGTAGAACTGTATCTCTCAATCTACAGTAGAAGCAAAATATGTTGCTATAGCAGTCAATTGTTCCAACATTGTGTGTTTCAAGAAACTTTTGTTAGATATGAAGGAGGAGATCAAGGACCCAGGTGTTATCTTCTGTGATAACACCAATTCAATCAACATATCCAAGAATCCAGTAATGCACACCAAGACCAAGCACATTGCGTTAAAATATTATTTATTGAGAGAATTAGTACAAGACAAAGAGGTGAGGTTGGAATATGTGAATACAAAAGAACAACTTGCAATCATATTCACCAAGCCATTGTTGAAGGATGCATTTTTGTATCTAATATGTAAGATAGGGATTATTCCCTTGTCTAAAGCTCAGTAATCAAATTTTAGTGATGTATCAACCAAGCATGTTGAAGATCAGACAAGTTGACGTAGTATTGCCAAAGAAAATTGCATATGAATCTATACATAAAGGTTCATGGAGATTACATTGATTGTTGTCTTTGGCATAATATGTCAAAGAGGGAGAGTTTTCTATCATGCAGTAGAGAAATTTTATTCAAAGAGATTTTACATCTGATATGAAGAGTTTTCTATTAAATATCAGAGATGTTGAAGAGGGGGAATGAATTTGGTTGATATCAAGAGTTTGATATTGTAGTCATTACAATCAGAGATTGATGATAGAGGGAGTTCTCAAGGATGAGAATTAAAATGAAACTAAGGATATTATCCTTCTATTTTTCTCTAAAATTTCTATGTATCATGATATGTTGTGTTTCCATCAATGCCAAAGAGGGAGATTATTGGATACAATCATTTAATTGTATATTGTCTTTGATGTTACACAAATGTCAAGTATATTCCTAGCAATCAATGTATGTTGAGATCAATCGGGAGTCAAAGGAAGTTGTAGTGTATGACGAGTGTCTTAGTGTTTACCATGTTTAGAGCAAGTGTTAACCAAGCTCACTTGGCTACCAAGGGGAGTTTGCAGGAAGACAACGTCTACTAAGTTCACTTGGCAACCAAAGAAAATTTGGCATGGAACTAGTGTTAATTGAGCTCTCTTGATTACCAAAGGAATTTTGAAGGGAAAGTGTTTTGAGTTAGTGTTGACCAAGTTGGGTTGGATAACAAACAATTTTCTTGTATCTATTTTGTTGGTTAGTTCTAGCCAACTCATGGGATGAATTTCATTTATTTGAAATTATCTTCAAGCCAACTTGAAAAGGTAAAACATATAAGTATAAGCTCAAGTTGAGGATCTAATTGTAAGTGAGAGAGAAGAAGAAGCATGGGATTGGAAAGATAAATCAAGGAAGTGAATTGAATAAGCTACAAAGAACATTCTAATCAAGGAGGATCAAGTATTCAAGCCACAACATAGATCTAAAATCAGAAAATACAATTTGCATCAACAATCAGGCCATATCATTGTTACTCTCTAATAATTGTAGCACTAAATCAAATCACTTAATAGAGTTAGCTTAATAGATATTTTCCAAATCCTCTAATAAGGTGGCATTTCTAGATTGTAGTGCCTAAAGAACTCTAACAAGGCCACTCCTAATAGGGTGAACTAAATCCTTTAACAAGGTCACACCTAACTGTGTGTTTTGTAACCTTTAATAGGGTTGGCTCCTAATAGGGCTCACTTGAGAAGAGTGAAAGATAGTAACTAGTTGCAATTGGTGGCTTTTCCCAAATTAGGTTTCCATGTTAAATCCTGGTTTCTCTTATGTCCATATTATTTGCTTTATGATTTTGAAACTAAGTTAATTAATGTTGATCACACTTAATATCATAAGATCTACATAGTTAGTTAACAAAGTAACATCGCATATATTCAGTATTAACTAATTGTTTATTAAGTGATAGTGATTGTTAGTGTAAATTGAGTTACTATGTTAATTGAGTGTTTTAGTGATAACCAAGTTACAATAATATATTCAATAGAGTTTGATTTTGTTTTATTTGACATCTTAAGGGATTTGGGATTTACTTTTGTAGTAACTGATTCACACCTCCCCTCTAAGTTACTCCTTTTACATTTCCAAAACTACCACTTTCATATCATTTCTATCTTCAAGAAACTTTTTACCATAAGGTTCATCAACAACTATTTGCTGCAAAACTTTTTATATCAGCATCAATTTGTTCAATTTTTCATTCCAATAGAAAATTCTTCTATTCATTGGTAACCAAGTTCTCTATTCCATCATCACGTGCCTTTGTTTCTACAATGAATGACAATGACTTCTCCAAATTACTATTTTCCTTGTCCATATTTTTCTTTAATTTTTCTTTTAGCCTCTCTAAATTTTCTTCCCCATTTTTAAGTTCCCTCATTAGGAATATTATTTTCTCTTCTATCTCTTGTTTCATTCTAGCTTCCTCTTATGTCTTCATTTTTCTCTTCCTCTCTTTTCTTTGCCTCTTCCTTCTTCTTTTTCTACTAATCCCAATATGAAACCCATGCATTTAATTGTATCATCTTATCATGAGATAAATCTCCTCGCATGATAATATTCTCCTATCTAGGTTACCTCCACTCAACCTAGTTTTTGGCCACTCTACAAGTCCTCTCCTCAACCTGTCATAACCCACACAAACTTACAATTCACCTTTGCCTAGACCTTTTGCTGAGATCTGAGACCAAAAATGATGCAGAGGTACACTTTTTCAAAAATTCTTTTGGGATTAAACTCAAGAGGCTTCAACAATGTGTTCTTACACATCAATTAAGAAACATTTACTGACTTAATCTCTAGCACATAATATAAACTCTCCAAAGAAACACAAATAACTTTCACAAATGAAGAGATAAAATTCATTCCTTTTATGAAATACATATATATATATATATATATATATATATATATATATATATATATATATATATATATATGTATATATATATATATGTATATATATATGTATACATATATATATATATATATATGTATACATATATATATAGATATATATATATATATATGTATACATATATATATATACATATATATATATATATGTATATGTATATATATATTTATACATATATACATATACATATACATATATATATATATATGTATATATATATGTATACATATATATATATATATATCTATATATATATGTATACATACATATATATATATATATATATATATATATATATATATGTATACATATATATATACATATATATATATAAGGTAAACATGTTTTCTAAAAATTATACCTCAAAAAACTAGAATAAAATTTAATACTCTTCTTCCAAAATTGCTTACATAAAAATCAAATTTAGACCAGTCTGCACTAAAATGATCATAACTTCTTCAAATCATAATGAAATTTGACAAAACAAAAACTAAAATAAAGATAACTCAAATACCTTTCCAAAAATATAAGTTATAGATCTATATATCTATTCATATGTGCTCATACCAACACAAACAAAAGTTGGATATCTTGAAAAATAACTCAGAAATTTATCATAAAACTCACAAAAATAAACTTATTTTTATTTCACCTCTTCTTCTAGATTCTCCAGACATTACATTCTAAAATTTAAAACCAATATATGACATTTTAATTTCTTTTCAATTTTTTAACTTGTTTTCTACCTTCTATGACTCTTGACCTTCTTCTTTACATCAACTTTACATATTGTCAACCTTTTATGACAATGTTTTATTACATATTTGAAAAACTTTTACATTTTCTCATAAATGACCATGAAACTTTATAAAACCCCTACTAACATATCAAAATAGACAATATATGACAATTTATGACATTTTACCCTTCCATGGGTTTATTTACATAATTTGAGCATACTAGACAACTTTGACAATCTATTACAAATGACTTTATTTAACCTTACATATTGAATCAAATAGATTCAAAATAAGTTTGAAAGATAAAGTATGTCATCCTCATGTGTATTTGTGCACCAAGATGGTGTACAATTTAGTGGATGCCACACAAAAGAACCCAAAACTGCTAATAACCCAATCAGGTTATGAATAACCTGATCGGGTTGTTTAAAATTTCAAAAAGTGGCCAGGCTTGGTTACCAAGCCTGGCTAAAATACATAAAATACAAAACTTGATCAGGTTATGAAATGAAAAGGTGCATTCAAAACCTAATCGGGTTATTTCAAACCTAGTTGGGTTTTGAAGAACTAAATGTTGGCTTTACTCTGGAAGCCATAACTTTTGTATCCTAAGTTTGATTAACTCCATTAAAAATGCGTTGGAAAGCTATTGAAGAGTTTTATAACATTATGTAGATAAATAAATCCCATGTCTTACATTTTTTTAATTTTTCATCAATTTTAACTAAGCATAATCTAAAATAAGTAGTCATTATTTTCCAAATGCATAATCAATAGGTAAACATGAATGATGACATATTTTTCATTCTCTATATCTCAAACACACATACATGCACTCAATCACTAAATAAATAACTCCTAATATATCTCCCTTACTAACTCTTAACCTCTCTCTCTCTCTCTCTAACTTTTTAACCTTAGGTGTCATCTCTCTCTGAGTAATCCCTAAGCCTCTCTCTCTCTCTCTCTCTCTCTCTCTCTCCTTAATAATTTACTCTCTCCAAGTAATCCATAATCCTCTCTCTCTCTCTCTCTCTCTCTCTCTCTCTCTCTCTCTCTCTCTCTCTCTCTCTCCATCTCTCTCACTCTCTATTATCCTGTCCCCCCTCTCTCAAACACCTTTATAACTGCTTACCCATCTCTCTATGACCCCTAATCCCTAACCCCCCCCCTCTCTCTCCCTAACCTTTGATCCTTGAAGTGGGAACTTCACATAGAGAGAGAGGGCGGGTTAGGGATTAGGTGTCATAGAGAGATGGGTAAGGGGTTATAAAGAGGTTTGACATAGAGAGAGAGTATAGAGTATAAAAAAGGGAGATGGGATAGGACATGAGAGAGTGAGAGAGAGGTGTAGAGAGTGAGAGAGATGAAGTGATGGAGAGAGAGGGACATAAGAGATAGAGATTAGGGGATAGGATGGAGAGAATGAGAAATATGGATAGAATGGGAGAGAGAAAGAGGGGGGTGGGGATATGATGAAGATAAAAGGATCACGAGATAGGATGGAGTGTGTGTGTGTGTATGAGATATATATATTAGGTGGAGAGAGAGAGAGTGTAGGAGTTATTTAGTTAGTGATTGTGTGCGTGTGTGTATGTTTGTTTGAGAGATAGAGAATGAAAAATATGTTAGCATTCATGTTTACCTATTGATTACGCATTTGAAAAATAATGACTACCTATTTTAGATTATGCTTAATTTAAATTGATGGAAAATAAAATTTTGAAGACATAGGATTGGTTTATCTACATCGTAGATCTCTTTGATATCTTTCCAATGTATTTTGAATAGAGTCAATCAAACTTCGGATGGAAAAGTTATGGCTTTCGATGTAAAGTCTACATTTAGTTCTTCAAAACTCAATTGGGTGTTGAATAACTTGATTGGGTTTTGCATAACCTGATCAGGTTTTGAACCCAATTTTTCATTTCATTACTTGATCAAGTTATTTGAATCCTACAAACCCGATCAGGTTATGGCTTGGTGATAGCCTAGGAAAATGACCCAAAGGCTTGGGAGACTATTTTCCCTCTATTTTTTTCCTTTAGACATTTTTTAATCTTCTAAGATGAATTCTTGTCTTTGTCTTTATCAAGCTTTCTAATGGTGAAGTGGGTATCTCTAAAATTACCACCATAATCTTAGACATCTTCTTATCTTTCTAACCATATAAATCTTTCTTTTTTTGGACAACATTAACATTGTAAACTTTAATTACTTTTACCAATGCCTTGACATTCCTCACATACATATGTCCTCCATTTGTTTAATAACTTTTTATATACCTAACCAAATTCAAAATAAATGATATATTATTGTTTTAAACTTGATTCTATACATTTTATTTAAAAAAATGTTTTCATTTTTTATTATTTTGATGCAAGTTATGCTCACCACATGAGCATGTACTAAAATTTTAGGATGTAGTTAGTTCAATAATTCACAATTAAAAAAATACTCATCATAAAATTACAAAAAAGTACACAACTTCTAGATATGACTCTTAACTATCATCCTACCAAAGGGATATGAGAGATACTAAATATAGGGTGTCTGCAGGATCATGGTCAACCAAACTATGGCCTTAAATGGCAATGAAAAACTAGCAATAAGTGTTATGTCAACTTGACACTTAATTTTAAAGTGTTTTTGGACTTTATATCAAAAAGTTGTAAGAAAATTATCTGTAGGAAATTGAATGAAGTTTCTAAACTACTGGCCTTATCTAGAGAAAAAAAAAAATTGATTGGTCAAAAGTTTGGATTTTAATGCAGTACTACAAAAATTTCAAGGCAAAAATAAAAATTAGGTGTATGTCTAACCACCTTAATCAAAATTAAATGATAATATATTTTTTATATAATTATACATATAAAAAGTAGACTCATGCCTAGATGTGACACATATTTTTGGGTATTTTTATTCCAAATACATAATTAAATATGAATTTTCTACTAAAATTTTTTTGAAAAAAAAAATACCATGTCTGACCATCTTAACTAATAGAAAACTTTACCAAATTTAATTTTTATTATATTTTTCTTATACTAGGCGAAGCATAGAATGTGACGCAACTTTTGGATTTAAAAAATGTTATACTGTTTGAAAGTTATAGCTATTTTTCAATCAGTATGTCAATCAACACTTCACAATCATCTTCATTGAAAATTAACTAATAAATACTTATCGAACTTAGAATTTAACAGCTATTATATTGATGGAATCTTGAAAGTGTTATAAAAAATCCTTTTTGTTTCATTCAATTTTGATGAAAATAACACTGTCAGATGGCGACCTGAAGTCTGAGTGTCAGTGAAACCCTTCTCAAACACATTTTTTGGGTTGACCAAATAGGCTTGGTAAATACCAAGGCTAATCAGGTAATCGAATTCAAATCGGGTATCCGATCAGGTTTGAGATTTTTCAATTGAAATTTGGAGGGAAATTTGAGAGGAGAGATTTTCCAATGTCAAATTTGGAGGGAGGAAAATTTGAGAGGAAATAAATTTAAGAGGGAAACTTTAGAGTGTTTTAGAGGAAAATTTGTTTGGGAAAAGTGTGGACATTTATATTATTATTATATATGATTATAATAATTATTATATTATAGTAATATGTATGATTATTATTATTAAATATAATATAGTTATAAATATAATTATTATTATAATAACTATATATAATGTAGTAATATATATGATAAATATTATTATTATTAAATATATATAATAATATTATAAGACTATTATTATATATAATAAAATATATGGTTATTATTATTATTAAATCTATAATCTAGTAACATATATAATTATTATTGTTATATAATCTAATAATATATTATTATAATATTAAAATATACAATATTATATTATTATTAAATATAATATTGTCATAAAATGCATCGAAAAGTGTCATAGGTTAACCTATGACCCCTTTCGACACATTTCATGATAACATATGTCCCTAGGGCCCCTAGTGACCCCTTTTGACACATTTCCAATGGGTCCCTAGGTTTCTTATGGGTCCTAGGGATATACATTGTCATGAAATGCATCGAGAGGGGTCATAAGTTAACCTATGACCCCTCTTGATGCATTGGAACCAACCAAAAATGTCCCTAGGGGTCCTAGGACCCCTAGGGACATAAGTTGTGATGAAATGCATGGAGAGGAGTCATAGGTCATCCTATGGCCACTTTTGACCTATATAAATGATTGTAATATGTCCCTAGGGGTCCTAGGACCCCTAGAGACATATGTCATCATGGAATGTGTTGAAAGGGGTCATAGGTCATCCTATGGCCCCTTTCGATCCATATAAATGATTGTAATATGTCCCTAGGGGTCCTATGACCCCTAGAGACATATGTCATCATGGAATGTGTCGAAAGGGGTCATAAGTCATCCTATGTCCCCTTTTGACCCATATAAATGATTGTAATATGTCCTTAGGGGTCCTAGGACCCCTAAAGACATATGTAATCATGAAATGTGTCGAAAGGGCTCATAGGTCATCCTATGGCCCCTTTCGACCCATATAAACAATTCTGATAATAATAACAACAATATTATATGTTGTTATAATAAAAAATAAAAATAATATAGTAAAAATATAATAATATAGTAAAAATAATAATATAATATAGTAATCATATATATATTAATATATATTATATTTATAAATAATAATAATAATAACATAATATATTATTATATATTAATATCATAGGTCATAATAATAATAATAATAAATATTAATAATATAATATAATAATACATTATAAGGTAATACATAACTCATAACTCATATATTTTGGTAATTCATAACTCATTACTCACTAATAATGAATAATAATTCATTTTTCCCTCCAATATTTGGGTGGCAATATCGGATATCCGATTTCAAATTGGATATCTGATTTGAAATCGGGTATCCAATCTAAAATCGGATACTTGATATTTACTTGTATTATTTTCCCAAAATATTCCCTATCATTGTAGACCCGACAACATTGCTTTTTGTGGGCCTTTTTCATGGGTTTTAGGAAAAGTCATGTTTTGGTGCCCAAACAATCAAAACAAATTTGATAATATATCACTAGGTGTCTGATATTGTCATCTGAATTGGGATCAATAGTCATCAAAAGTCTAAACGCAAAAGGAAGGTATCCAATGAAGACATTGCAGCATATAGGGAAAGGGACAAAATAGAACACCAAAGGAAAAGACAAGGTATGTTAAATGTGAGTCAAGTTGATGATGAATTAGTTGAAGGTGAAATCATAGAGTCAGATAATGAATATGTGTAGTTGGGGAATGAAAATGTACCAATTGAAAATGATAATGTCAGAATTGAAAATTTAGAGAATGAAAATTTGGAGCATGAAATGCTACTAGGTCATAATGTAAATTGCATGATTGACCACGCCGAACATGACAATGCACAGGAACCTAATGCACATGAACCTTACATATCTCCTAATTATAATCGACATGAAGGTTCTAGAACACCAAAATGTATAATTGAAATTGATGAAATGATTATTACCAATTTGGAAGGGAAAAAATTAGAAAGAACCATTCGGTTGTGGGCTTCAAGACTATATAAGATGTTTTTTAGCAACAAGACAGTGATGGAGCAATGTTAGCTTTTTATGCACTTATTAAAGATGCAAAAGATGAGACCTATGCTTTCTAAATTGAAGATTGATGTCAATAAAAAGTTGGAAATAAATGCCATTATTGTGAAGAATCTTTTCAATACTCTCAATAGCATTAGGAAAAATAGCAGGGAGAAGGATAAGAGTGCTTCTTGAAGGGTTATTACAACCTCTTTGGTAAGTCATCATTTGAGAAAGGGTAGATATATGAGACAAACTTGTATTGACTTGAACCTAAATCGTATTACTTTGAGAAGAGCACTTAGTTGATGAGAGAGAATTGATGATCCTCTTCAAAATGAAACATGGGCTTTTTGTGGGAGACTTCCACATTCCAATAAGAAGCTATTTGATGATGTGAAGGAAGAAATTATATAGTTTTGGCACTCTAGCTCATGAGTATTACCCAATGTTAAAGACGAGTTAAAGTTAAGAATTGGCATCAGAGAGTGCACACGACATCCTAAACACTATTTGAGGGTAAGTCAAACTATGTTATTCAAACAATTTAGAGAGAGTCATCCAAGTCTTCATATATCACAAAGGGGTTTTGAATCTTTGAAGCCATTTTATTGTGTGCCACTTAAAATTTGAATACATGTTGCAAATATCATGTCAAGTTTTCTATGCACCATGAACTATTATGCTCAATCTGTTCTACTTTGCATAGTAAAGAAATGTTGGAGAATTGTGGTGCTAGTGGGCTTCCAAAATCATCAAGAGACTTGCTAGATCAATTTTTATGTCATAGATTTGATGGTTGCTTCTTTTATAGAAATGCTTGCTTAAATGAGAAGTGTTCAAAATGTGGTAGCTTATCTAAGTTTGACACATGTTTCCATGAGGGGTGCAAACAAGATCTTGGAAAGACAATAGTAAAAAAAAGGTATATGAAATGGTGAAATACACATTGAAAAGTGAGGGTGAGGGCTCTAGATGTGAATTGGTTGCAAAAGAAATTAGTGTGGCTAGTTTTATTTTAGATTTCAAGGAAAATCTTTTCTACAAGTATGCAAGACATAGTCACAGGTCTCAATGGTTGGATCAACAATTTAGAATGTGTAAGGAGACTTTTCCCATTGGCACTATTATATCAATTGGTGATTTTGCTGAGAACTACACTTTGCAACCTCAAAATGAGACACAATCTCAGTATTACAACTCCATCCAGACTACTATTTTCATCCACATAACACATAGACATGCCCCTGATAGTGCAAAAGATAATCGAAAGATTATTAGAGAGTATCATTTTTATATGAGTGATGATAGATCTCACTCTCATGAGTTTGTGAAACATTATTTCAAGAATTATTTTGATTTCTTACAGGAGCATACAATTGCTATGGATAGAAATATCATTTGGTCAGATAACTGTATAGGTCAATTCAAGAATGCTCACATATTTTATTGGTTGTGTAGGATGCACGTAGAGAGGGGGGTGCCCCATATTTGGAGTTTTTTTGAGTCTGACCATGGGAAAGGGGAACATGATGGAGTAGGGGCATGTGTGAAGAGAGCTCTAGTTAATGAGCAATTGAAGCTTTCAGTAGTAGAGTTTCTTGATGCTCATAGCATTGTTGATTGGTTTAGTTTAGCATTATCATAGGGGGACTCTTGATTCAGTGGTGCTTAGGTTCTTTTGGTTGGTTGAGGAAGGGTCCATAGGTGATAGATTAGATTGTGCTACAGTGAGAGACTCATAAAAAATGCATTCATTCTAGAGCTCTGATTTTAGTACATGGACATTTGGACACGACAACTAGCTTTCTTTTATCCTAGTTGTTTTCAATATGATTGGGATCACTGTGAGTTGATTAAGAAATGATGAAATGGAAATCTCACTTGAGCATAACCATCTATCAAATCTTCTTTAGCTAGGACATGTCTTTGCATTGGTTGCACCATAGGGGAATGATGAGAAATCCGATTATTGGTTAGCACATTGTGTAAGAGGTAAAAAAAAGCTTGCATAACCGATTACAGATGATGATGGATTCACATATCCTACTGGTTTAGTGGTTGTCACTGGAACATGGCTATGAACATACATGCTTAGAAGGAATAGAATTCCTACATTTGAAGACTATAAGAAGCACAAAATAATTCTCATATATTCGCATCTTATTATAGCAACAAACCTAAAGTTGTTGAAGCATCAATGAAGACCAAAAGTAAAAGAAATTTTTACTATTACTAATGCTGATCATGAAGCTCTATTGGAGACCCTAAAATAGAGAGAGGACCCTACTAGAACACTTGACTAGGTATATTTACTTCTTATGTTATTTTCTTCATAATGATTCAGTGAACTGATGATTATCTTTTTTAATACAATAAGTTACTAATATTTTTTATGATATTGGAATGTAGGTAATCATGAAGAGTGGGGGGGAGGGGGGGGGGGCTGTTGGGGAGAATTCCTAAGATTTATGATGTATTATGATGTAAAATGTGAAGTTTTTTTGTATATGGTTTTTGTAATAATGAAAAAGACAGGTTAAATTAGTTACACATTCTAATTTGTATTTTGGTAGGTTCTTTGTAAGGAATTATAAGAGAAGATATTGAACAAGTTCTTGCAAATCATATTTGCATGTGAAACAAGGCTATAAGGACAATTTTAAGAGCATTTATAACTATATGAGTATCGAAGCAAGGAGACAATGAAAGATAATTGCTTGCGAATATCTTATTACAAGTTTGGCTTTTTTCTTATTTGACATAGAGCTGACATTATGATTATTGTGTAAGCCTTTTACTACAAGTCTTATCAATGCATTTCATTTTTTTTTATGGCGTGAGGTTTTCATTGTATATTTAACTTATTATTTTATTATAATAATGTGATCTTGTATATTGTCAAAGTTAAACCCTTGTATATTGTCAACATTCGGGACTGAATCAATTGTTGCATTTGATTCTCTCCATAATCATCTTCATGTTCAAGTGCTAGTTTGAATGGTGACTCCTCCCTTGACTTGAGCTAGGAAAAATACCCAATTGCACAGCCTCTTGAAAGCACAAACTTTAAGGTTGATTTGTTGGTTTCTATAGTGTTTCTCTTTTTTGTTGCTTCATCATGGTTACCATGCATTATTAAAACCATGCCAACTCTTCCTCCATTGGTAAAAAGTGTGGCAACAATAATTACCAAATTGATTTTCCCCCTGATATTAACTTGTATCCTATATTTAATGTTTCTAACTTGTATGCTTTCAAAGGTACTTTTTCAATTGATGTGGATGCAGGTACACTTGAAGAACCCAAGGAGTTAAAGAAAGTCATACCACCTATGCCTAAACTAGTGGTGGAAACTCTTTTGGACAAGAGGATTAGTAAGAAAACAAGGATGAAAACATATTATGAGTATCTAGTATAGTGGAAGGGGAAAACAATAGCAGATGCCACTTGGTTGACTAAGAAGGCTCTTAAGGCCTATGGCATTGAACCTTCACTTCTTAACACTCCAGAGACTAGAGTTTCTTTTATGCAAGGGAGAATGGTGTAGAGCGCCTAATTTTTTGTTTTCTTTTCTTGATGTAATAAGGTCTAGGGATAGATCTAATGATGTCCCTATGACCATCCACTTTTTTAATGGACACAATACCCCATGGTGCAACTATAAGCCTTGGGCATCAATTGGGCATCATATAGGGGTTGTTCTATTTCTTTTGCAAGGCTATGACCCCTAAAACTTGGAATCTCAAAAATAGGAGGTATACTTGGATATTGTAGAGGATCAACATGCCTAGAGCTTGAAAATTCGTTTTTGAGGGCCTCCACTTTAATGGGTTGGTTCATTGACTAGGACCACAAGGTGGTTGGGTCTTTATCTCTTGAAATTTAGAAAATTGCAATCTCATCTACTCTTCTTTTATAGTTATCTCTCTTGCAAGATATTCGTCATACTTCCTTTCTTGCCAATCCATTTTTTGTTGATCTTGGTAAGCACACTCATCATTATGCATGTAATACTCTTTTTTTCTATCAATACTCTTCATCTCTTCTTATGCTATCAACAGGCGGGGGATAGTTCATAAAAGTTCATAGGTGCACCACATCCATAAAAGTTCATAAAAATGACATTCTATGACATTAAAGGATGATAGTCCATTTGCACACACTCTTTAGCATCACCAAAACATGTTGAGCTCTTAGGCCCACCCCTTGAAACAAGAGTATAATCGACAAGAATCCCTTTGCGTGTAGTCTCGAGCCTCCCCAAGTGAACTAGTCATTACCAAGATGGTTCAACATCACTCATTAGTGTTGAACCCTTATGCCCACCCTTCCAACTAAGAGGAAAACCAGTTCTTAGTCCAATAACATTAATGAAATACAAGGTTGTTGATCATTCACATACCTAGTACATCTAATAAAAAGAGTTTTCAAGAATGCATGACATGTTTCCAAATGCATATCCATAAAAATGCACAAAAATGAAATTCTACAATATTAAAGGATGCTAGTCCCTTTGCACACACCCTTTAGCATCTTTAGAAGAGCTAGTGATTTCCATGTGGATTCAATATCACCCAAACATGTTGAGCCATTAAGCCCACCCATTTGAATTAGTAGGAAAATTAATTCATTATCCAACAATGCTCATGCTAAGAAAGCTTGTTAATCGATCACATACCAACCACATCTCATCAAAAAATAAAATCAAGTAACACATACATGAGGTATGTACAATCACTAACCATTCCATGCACTTTTTTATCACATCAATACATGGAACAATGGTGTAGAGCACCTAATCTTTTTTATTTTCTTGATATAGTAAGGTCTAGGGATAGATCTAATGATCTCCCTATGACCATCCACATTTGTAATGGACATAAGATCCCATGGTGCAACTATAAGCCTTGGGCATCAATTAGTCCAATAAAGTGGATTTTTGGTGAATTCCATGTTTTCTAGGCAAGTCTAGGTGTTTATAACATTAGTAAGATCCCTAGGAGTTTGAAGAATCCATTTGCAAACAAATTTTCAATAAGACTTGTCTTAGCGCAAAAATTGCAAAAAGTTGCTTAGCAACTTTTGCAATTTTCTTGACAACTTTTCAAAAAGTAACTCATAATGGCTAGAACTGTCCATATGTTGGTTGAATCAGTTGTAAATAGCCTATATAGGCTCTAAGCATTTGAAGAGGAGATAGATTGAAGAAACATATTGTACTTGCTCTCAAATCAATAAAGAACTTGTTGTTTCTAGTGCATTTTTTTAATTTTCCATGTATAGTACAGAACCAAATGGTTGAAGGGTGAAATTTTTGCATTGATAAGTTGTCACTATTTATTTAAAAGATTTTGGTTCTGGTTTGAAGTCCCTATCAATCATTCTGCAAAAGTTATTCAATTTCCAAATACACATCGATAAAAGTGCATACAAATAACATTCTACGAAATTAAAGGATCACCATAGTGTAACTTTGAAACTGCTAATTTTGGCATCAAATCGTAAACACCATTAGCTCCAAGTGGGCGAGTGAACCCTAGTGACACCCTTCTTCAAGCCATGGAGACCATCCATTGTTTGCAACCATCCTGTACCAAGGAGTCTCCAAGGTGCTCTAAGTACATTTCGAGGTCGATCTTCTGAGGGTTGTAACTTTGAGCTCGTGAGGGCTATTGATGAAACATTGAATTCTATAGGATGGTGATGCCAAGGCCTATAATAAAATATCTCACTTTCAATAGATCACATTCCATTTGGATTTGGCATAATGATCTCGCTCGATGCCAAAACTCGTAGTGTGCCTTAGTTCATATGTGCACCACAGTGTAACTTTGAAACTACTGATCTTGGCATCAAATCATCAGCACCATTAGCTTTGGATGGGCAGGTGAACCCTAGTGACACTCTTGTTTTGACCGTAGAGACCCTCCATCATCCGTGACCACCCCGTACTGAGGAGTCTTTAAGGTGTTCTAAGTGCATTTCGAGGTCGATCTTCTGAGGGCCGTAACTTGGAGCTCATAAGGGCTATTGATGAATCGTTGAATGCAAAAAGATGGTGATGTTGAGGCTTAAAATAATCTATCTCATTTTTGAGAGATCACATTCTATTTGGATTTGGCACAATGATCTCACTTGATGTCAAAACTTGTAGTATGCCTAAGTTCATAGGTGCACCATAGCGTAACTTTGAAACCACATATCTTGGCATTGAATCGTCAGTGTCATTAGCTCCATATGGGTGGGTGAACCCTAGTGACACCTTTTTTCTACCTGTAGAGACCCTCCATCATCCAAGGCCACCCCATACTGAGGAGTCTCCAAGGTGCTCTAAGTGCATTTCAAGGTCGATCTTCCGAGGGTCGTAAGTCGAAGCTCATGAGGGATATCGATGAACTATCGAATGCTATAGGATAGTGATGTTGAGGTCTAAAATAACTTATCTCATTTTTGAGAGATTGCATTCTATTTGGATTCGGCACAACGATCTTGCTCGATGCCAAAACTCATAGTGTGCCTCAGTTCATAGGTGCACCACAACATAACTTTGAAACTGTTGATCTTGGCATCAAATCATCAATGCCATCATCTCTGGATGGTTAGGTGAACCATAGTGACATCCTTGTTCTACGTGTGGAGATCCTCCATCATCCACAACCACCCCGTACCAAGGAGACTCCAAGGTGCTCTAAGTGCATTTTGAGGTTGATCTTTCGAGGGCCATAACTTGGAGCTCGTGAGGGCTATTGATGAACTATAAAATACTACAAGATGGTGATGCTAAGGCCTAAAATAATCTATCTCATTTTTGAGAGATCACCTTCCATTTGGATTTGGTGCATCGATCTCGCTCAATGCCAAAACTTGTAGTTTGCCTTAATTCATAGGAGCACTACAGTGTAACTTTGAAACTATTGATCTTGGCATCGAATCATTAGCGCCATTAGCTTTGGATGGGTGAGTGAACCCTAGTGATACCCTTGTTCCATCCATGGAGATCCTCCATAGTCCATGGCCACCCCATACCGAGGAGTCTCCAAGGTGCTCTAAGTGCGTTTCGAGGTTGACCTTCCAAGGGTTGTAACTCGGAGCTCGTGAGAGCTATCGATGAACTGTTGAATGCTATAGGATGATGATGCCAAGGCCTAAAATAACATATCTCATTTTTGAGAGATCATATTCTATTTGGATTTGACACAACTATCTTTCTTGATGCCAAAATTCGCAATGTGCCTTAGTTCATAGGTGCACCACAACGTAACTTTGAAACCACTAATCTTGGCATTGAATCGTTAGTGCCATTAGCTTTGGATGGGTGAGTGAACCCTAGTGACACCCTTGTTCCACCTGCAGAGACCCTCCATCGTCTATGGCTACCTTGTATCGAGGAGTCTCCAAGGTGCTCTAAGTGCGTTTCGAGGTCAATCTTTCGAGGGTTGTAACTCGAAGCTCATGAGGGCTATCAATGAACCATCAAATTCTACAAGATGATGATGCCAAGGCCTAAAATAACCTATCTCATTTTTTAGAGATCACATTTCATTTGGATTCGGCATAGCGATCTCGGTTGATGCCAAAACTCTTAGTGTGCCTCAGTTCATAGGTGCACCACAACATAACTTTGAAATCGCTAATCTTGGCATCGAATCATCAGTTCCATTAGCTCTAGATGGGTGGGTCAACCCTAGTGACACCCTTGTTCTGGTCATGGAGGCCATCCATCGTCCATGGCCACCCCATACCGAGGAGACTCCAAGGTGCTCTAAGTGCATTTCAAGGTCAATCTTCTAAGGACGGTAACTCAGAGCTCATGAGGGATATCCGTCAAATGCTACAAGAAAATGAGCTGTAACTTTTCCTTGAACAGTGAAAATGAGTGCAAAGATTCAGTTAGGGGTTTGAGCATGACCATACAAAGTTGGAAACACCTATATAAGGTGTGAAATGATAACATGCATTAATGAACCCAGTTTTGTTAAGTGGATCATTATGGGTAATCTAATCAATGTGAGAAATGTATAGATGTTATTCATATGGATATGCTATTGGGTAACCAAGTTAAAAAGGTTTGATCCAATCAAGTCTCTTAAGTTGGGATATTTTGAGGTTATGTTGAAATTGAAAAGTTGTAGTATGAGGATAGTAACAAAGTGAAGTGCTAGTTATCAAAGATTATGAGTCTAGGAATGAGTTTGTAGTTGGGAATAGAATCCATGGTTGAGGAGTGGAGTGCTTAAGTGTGTTGAGATTAGATTTCAAGCCAAGACTTAGTTTCAAGGTTGACAGTGGAGTTTAAAATCAAATTTGCAGCTATGTGAACCTTGTGTAGGAGGTTAACAAGTGTGTTTATGTCATGATGGCACTTCAAATTAAGCATTGCATCCACATTTGACAATAAAGGTTGTTAAAATGTTATTCATAAATTGTTGAATTTGAATCAAATATAACAAACATAATTAAAATTAATGATATTCCATAAACATGAACAATACACATGATCTACAATAAATTGAACAATCCGAGATACTAAATTAATATGTATATCATTGTGCACATAAATGACAAAAATATATATCAAAATACATGTATCCATAGAAAAATTATAGAAATATACATCAAAGACCATGTATCCATAGAAAAAGTACACAAATATATATCAAAATACATAGATACATATACAAAATGTGGTTGATCATGCCATCGGAATGTGTATAATATCAATGTTTCTATAAACAATGTAGCATATGCCATCTCAAAATGTCTCATGACGCATCTTATGAAAACTATACTATCCTAGGGTATTGGTGGATGATCAAAATGTAGCCTCTTCTCTATATTAGGTGGATCAGATGCCTCTTACATAAACAAAAAAGGAAAATCCAAAGTTAGACTACTAAGTTTATATGATTCTTTGTATCTAACATTGAATTACTCAAATGCATAATGATCCTTTTTTTTTAATGAAGATTTATACTATTAAACTTTCATAATAAATACCTCTCTCATCAACCTCCTGTGCCAGTCAGGAGTCATCTTGTATGCCCTCGGCAATGCTTGTACCTTGTTGATTGTGGGTTGTGTATGTTCAAATATGTTTGTGAGATGAATCTATAGCTTAAACTATAACATTATAATTCATAGCATGCTAAATTTATAACATATTTAATCATGATTTCAAACTACAACTTAGTAGTGTAGGCTCCTCCTCAGGATATAGTGGCTGCATCATCAAATCTACAAAACTCTCCTGTCGAACCTCGTGTGCACTAGGAGTCTCCTATGAGATACAAAATAGTAGTTGTTAATGTCATGGAATTTAGTTTTGAATTTATTTATGAAGATAAGGAAAATAAAAAATAAATGATACTTATACATACAATGGGGCTCTTGGTGCAAATGGAAATGCCTGAGCATCTACAATGTAAAATATGTATTGGCTCATCGCCAGTAGCCACACCCTATATACAATAAAGAATGTAATTAAATTTCATTACCACAAACATTTTACAAGAATGCATCAATATTTAATCAAATAGAAAGCGCCTAATTACCTTTCCTTTGTCAATGGGTGCTGGCTCATCCCCTACACTTTGTCCCTCAGGGACAGGTGGTACCTATAAGATAAAAGAAAGATTAACAACCATATATGCTACTATATCAAATAGAAAAAATAATGAGAACACAACATAATGTATACTGTAGATGTCTCAAGGCCAAATGAAATGATTGAGAGCATGGCATCATCAACCTATCTAAGCTCTTCCTCAGTCATCAACTAAACATGAATGAAAATCACATACATGTATAAGTTAGTATGGCTTAAAAATTAAAATTACTCTATTATAAAAATTAACTTTAAATCACATATGTCATAACAAAAAAATGTATACACATATCGACACTAACTCAATCCATGCCTCTACATTCCCCTCCTCTCTTGCATCAGGGTCTATAGCCTCTACAAGTGTGTCTGGTGCATCCTCATCTCCTACAAAAGACCCTCAAGAAGATCACCTATGGGACCCAAGAAAATATTCTTGCACGCAATGCAAGTGTGAGGCACACAAATGTGTGATGAGCTGGCACTAGCATCATCAACATGGGGAGGCAGGACTGACCTAGCTTGAGATATCAACATGCTACTTAGCTATGAATGGCTTTAATGGTCTAAGAGCTATCTGCCATAATATCAGGATGTTGCACTCGAGGAGGGGGGGAGATATCAGTAGGGGACAAAAGTGCTAGCTTTCTTCCACTGGGAAGAGGGTCTATCCTAAGGAGCTCCTAGTCCTACACCCATGTTGGGCTTCATGCTCCAATAGTTCACTTTGAGTTTCAACACAAATTTTGGATGTAATTTTCTAAGGAAATAAAATGGCACCTCTAAATTGCTATGTGGAGAGATATCAAATACCATCCACCAACGATCCCAAAAATTTGCATGTATGGCATCATTTGTGCACCATTTAATCGATAGTTTGGGTTTTTTTTTTTGTCGATTGGTATACCAATTTTTGGGTTCACAAAAAGGCTAGCCAAATCCTCTTTAGTTATATTGAGGTCCACAACCTCATCATAGTCCAAGCTATCATCAAACATCTCATGCATTTTGTCATGCCAATGAAGAGCGACATTTTGTTGGTTGGTAAGGGTTTCAATGTTATCCACTATGGTGTTTAATGTGGATAACATAAGAGCCAATGCAGGTACATTATTATATGTTCTTTGCAAAGTCCTCAATTGGGTAAGATTTTCAATTATCAAATCCTCGATTCGAGGAGGGTTTTGAGGGGGTAAAGGATCATTTGGTGGATAGTTTTGCAAGGGCACTAGATTGTTTGGTGGGGGGTTTATGAGGAATAGTATTCCTTGCCTTAATGTCATCATTTTGATTAGCCATTCTTATTAATTTACAAAACATAATTTACATTTTAAAAAATTTGTAATTTTAACAATTTCTATCAAAAAAACCTTAAATTCAACTAAAACTAACAAATTCATGACAAAATTTATTAAATTTATATTAAAATTGATAAGAAAACAAAAAAAAACTTACCTTATATCGGATACGCAATATTAAACCTAATACCCAAAACCTTGCGTACAAAAATCTCACTGGGAGAACAACCTGTGGGCTATCTTTTTTTTATAAACACTGACAGATATCAGGTATTTGATATAATATTGGATATCCGATACAATATTAGATATCTGCTATTTTCCAAATCAACCCCACGTCAATCCACGGGTTGTCTTTTTTGAAACATCGCATAAGTCAAAAATAACATATTAGTAATTTATACTATACTATTATATTATACTATACTATACTATTATATTATATTATTATATATTATATTATATTATACTATTATATTATATTAGTAATTTATACTATTATATTATATTATACTCATATTAATATTTGTGAATGATTTGGGTATGTGCAGGATCCTGGTGTGCCAAAAAGTGGCAATCTGAAAAATTTGTAGTTTTGAAATATCTCACCCTAATACTAAATGAAAATGATTAATATCTTTATAAGGTCTACTATATATTTTGATACCAAACCTATATGGTCAACTTTAAAAAATCCTAAAAATGTGCTTTTGGCCTATTTCTACGTGATTTTTACTTCAAACATGTAGCTGACAACTTTTTTTCCACCAAAATTTGATGAAATGAAAAGGGTTTCTTAAGAATGTTCTTATCTTTCCATAAATGTAAGGTCTGTCAAATTATGAGTTTTGTAAGTAATTATTACTTATTTTCTAATGGAGTTACGTATAAAGTGCTAACTGATACACTACTTGAAAAACAACTATAACTTTCAAATGGTACAATATTTTTTAAATCCAAAAGTTGCATCACATTCTATGTTTCTTCTACTATAAGGAAAAAAATGAATTTTGCAGAGTTTTGAATTATTCAAGGTGGTCAGACATGAGAGTTTTTTTATTCCAAAAATATTAAAGTCAAAAATTAATTAATTATTATTTATTTAGAATAAAAATACTCAAAAATATGTGTCACATCCAGGCATGAGTCTACTACTTATATCTAGAATATTATTAAAAAATATTATCATTTGATTTTGATTAAGGTGGTTAGACATATGTCTACTTCTTATTTTTATTTTGAAATTTTTGTAATATTGCATTAAAATTCAAAATTTTGACTAGTCAAAATTTTTTTTTTTTTTGAGATAAGTCATAGTATTTTAGAAACTAGATTCAATTTTCTAGAGATTCTTTTCTCTTGACTTTTTGGTATAAAGTTAATAACAAGTAGAAAATTGCACATCAAATTGATATAACCCTGATTTTCTATTTTTTTATTACCACTTAAGAGCATAGTTTGGTTGACCATGATCCTGGACATACCCATTTTTGAAATATAAAAATATTAATCTTCATAAATAATATAATATAAATATATTATTTTATAATTATATAATGTAATAACTAATTTATTATTTCATATTACTTTATATATATTTCATACTATATATTTTTAAGTATTCAATATTGGGTATTTGATATCAAATCGGATATCCGATAAGGGTTGGGCCTTACTTTCCAAGTTTGGTACCTGGATAGGTGAAAAAAAGTCAAAGCAGATTTTGAAATTCTTTTAGACATTTTAAAACTCTATTTTTTCACATCGCCACTTTTTGGCACACCGTGATCCTGCATATACCCTATAACTTGGTCTTTTGTGCTGCACACGAAAATAGCTATGTTATGTTTTCTAAACAAATCAAAAATTATTTTTTGTGTGTAGGGTTTGACACATCTGATCTTGTCCATTCTCTAAAAACTCCAATAGTTGTGAAAGTAGATTCAGAGTACTACAATTGATATGTTTTACACATCATATCATTTTTAGTGGATGACCCTCAAATGTCTCATCCAAGTTCAGGTTTGCTTGATTTTAGAAAAAAAGTGTCCACCTATACACCCCTTTTTGTACACCATCTTGGTGCACTTGCCCATGTATCCTCTTTTTGTTCCTTTTTGATAGTTGCTCCTGCACCATATTCCTTCCAAGTCGGCTTGATAATTATTTTGCCTCAAACTCTATTCTATTCCTGACTTTTATGGAAATTCTACATTGCTCAATCTTTACTATTTCTTGATGCTCGACATTGTTGTTGCTCAGCTTGTATTATCCTTCTGACACTTGACATGTATTATGCTTAGTCTGTATTGCCCTTATGATGCTCGACATGTATTGTTCTCACAACACACTATATAACTCGATACTTGTATACTTAGAATTTTCTCAGTCGCTGATGAGATCAACTTGTATAGAAAATACTCTATGACCAAGAACTTACTCAATTTCTATATAAATCAGTACATACTCGCTTATGTACATGACTCGACCTTTATAGAGTAGCCCAGTTGCAGTGCTGAGTACCTAATTTTTCCTTGTAAATGACTAAGTGGTTGACACTAATAGACAACAATGATTAGATATACCAACATATTTAAGATCATCTATGCATTCATATATGAATTAATTCACATAAAGGGTCATTGAAAACAATCTCTTTCCCTAGAGACCTCCATAAACGACTTATGAAAATAAATTTTTATGGTATCTATTGGAGTACTAGGATTGTTGTGTAATTGCATTACCATGTTTTTGGTATATGTTTTTCAAATGCAACTATCAATATTTATATGGAGAATGAGTTATGAATAGACCCGTCTCTTAGGGACATGTCTATTCATAACATTAATCATTATAATTATATATTATCTCTTTCTCTAATATATAAATAATAATAACTATAACTATAACTATAACTATAACTATAACTATATATATATATATATATATATATATATATATATATATATATATATATATATATATATATATATATATATATGTATATGTATGTATGTATGTATGTATGTATGTATGTATGCATCTCATATATATTTAATATATATACATATCTTCACTAGAGTTCATTAGACCAAAGCTATAAAACATTAACACATAAGCATATAATACCTCAATGTAATATACAAAAGTCAAATATGAACTCATTTGACATTCTAGTTTCTTGATTGTCAACCCATTTTCAACATTATAGTTTCTTGATTATTGACTCATTTGACATTAACTAGGTTCCTTTGAGTAATGACCTCCTAAATGCCAAGTTGCAAGATATTCACCAAGTAATGTGAGTAATGGTCTCCTAAAGTAAACATATTTGACATTCATCAAGTACTCTATGTAATGACCTCTTGAACATCAATTTTGATACCATATAAACATCCACCATGCAAAGTATTACCTATCACGATCTTCATATAAATCATAAGATATCTATCATGATAGATTAAGTTATTGAAAGATTGCCACCTTTCAATAACTTTTGCTAATACAAGTGATAATCATTTGGAAGTTGTCACTTCCTCATGATATACATAGGCAGACCCATATAGTTCTAGAGAATATTTAGGAATCACAATCCTCTTGACTGCTATAATTTATTAATCACTAGAGAATTCATCTTCAACATGGTCTACTCCCCCATAATCAATACATTAGAGATCACTGAAGGTTGACAGAACCATCTCCTTTATCTGCTCCCTCTCTTTCAAGGTTGCATCTATTGAAATATCAGGCTCTTTTTGAATCTTAGTCTCCCTCTAAATTTGAAATCAATCTTCCTTTTCCTACAATAACATTCTCGGAGGAAAAGATCAAGGCACACAATTCTCATACTAATAATAATAATAATAACTTTAATAATTATTCTCAATAATTATAAGGACATTAAAAATTTAATTAATAGCACAAAATATCAATTATCATTGAGTTAACCTTCATATTTGAATCTTTCATAAATACTTTATTAGAATATATTATATTCATGTCATAAATATGTTAATCATTTCTTTAATAGATATTTATAGATAAACATGGTTATATACAAATGTATAATATTAAACATAGAAATGAATATTCATGAAAGGAACATTACCTATAATCGCTGATTTTTTTAGTGGCGAATCTTCACCAATTGGCTATTCTGTCTCTTTGGGAAATCACAATTTGGCAAATAAAACCTACATATGGGGTCAACCACGTCGCCAAGATATTAAATAATTTGGGTCCAAATCCCAAGCTAATCAGTCATTAGTTTACACATAACTGGTCCCAAATCATGGTCCAATCGCCAATATAATCTACATTTAGAACACAATTATTTAAAAAAATTTGCCAGTCTTTCCCTAATATTTTCTTATTGGACAATGCTATTTTTCCCTTAAATAAAATATTACTTTCCCTCAAGTTCAACATCACCTACCATTTTACTGATGTGTGTCTCCAACTACTCTTGTTTAGCCAATGATTTAATGTTTTGGTCTTTGGGACATGTGTCCTAATTCTGGGAAGATTTAGACTTTATGGTATGTCATTGAAAATTAGGCCCGAAATAGAGCTGAAGCCATTGATCTATATTACATCGATGATCCAAATTAATTCCTTTCATCATAAAAATGATAGCCTTAAAAGTGATGACGACCAAGTTGGCAATAAAAAGGACATAGTATTAATTTTATCTTAATGGATTGGCATAGTACAAGTGCACTATATAGTGTACACTTGGCATGTGGGCCATGGACCACTTACAACTCTATAAATTCACCAAAAAATTAAATAATCTCTCTTTGGAAACTGACATATTAGTCAACTATACTAATATTTTGTGTTATATGAAATAATTAATTCGCCTCTTACATTATGAAAATATTTATGACCAACAAAAAAATTTGTCTACATGTATTTTCATACCCCAAAAAAAAAAATTAGTTCGCCACAGTTATTATTAAATTTTGATACGGAAAGGAAAATTTCACCAATAGAAAATACTTTATTCCCTTGCCTCAAATGAAAAAATTGCTCTCGATTAGAAAATTTTCCTTCATATTTAATGTCAAATTCGCTAGCACTTTACATTTTTTTCTCGGGAGGGGTTTCTTAAAGTTATCCTTGCCTATAATACTCACATTTATACTTGTGGAGGTGGGCTCTCAAAACCTTATTTGGTCATCCCTCCATTTCACTTTTTTTGACACTTATTCAACCACTGGCTCACTTATTTCCTTATTTGCTTATTATCATTCACATGGATCTTCTTAATGTTGCATGTATTTTTTGTTATCAAATTTCTCTACACATATTCCATTTTTGTTCACCCCTAACTTTAAGATTTCTATGTGTCCACTGTACTAACATCCTATCCATTGTGAATATATTTATGACAGTAATATTATATGCTCTATGATATTGTATGTAGATGACAATAGATCATTCCAATAAATTATTCCTAAGTCAATAATCCTTGGAAGGCCATATCAATGATGTCAATAATCTAAGGTAAATACATCTATAAGAGTTTCTAAAAAATGTAACAACAACAAGCCCTCGAAGGCATAAATCAAATCCGTTCATGATTTTGTTGTTTGTTGTTGTCATTTTTCTTTCAAATTCTATCAAATATTTCCTTGTAAAAAAGAAACTTAATAATTTTCCTATACATTTGCAGCCCACTCTAATACCATGTTGGAGTACCAAGATCACTGCAAGTGTAATTGCATTACCATATTTTTAGTATATGTTTTTCAAATGCAACTATGAATATTTATATGAAAAATAAAATATGAATAGACATGTCGACATATCTATTCATAATATTAATCATTGTGTGTCTGTGTGTGTGTAGGTATATGTGATCTCTATCTCTAATATATAAGTAATAATAAATTATATGTCTATGTATATACGATCTCTATTTCTAATATATAAATAATAATAAAATGTACTACAAAACATTAATACTATTCAACAAATTAGAATAACCATAGTACATCCCCAACAAGTGTTCTCAAACATGAAAAATCATATATTTGTTATATTTTTCAAAAGTGAAAATTTTCTAGTTTTTCCTATTTTCAAATTTGAGTGAGTAAATCATACCAAAAGCTTTAAAAAAAAAATTCTACTATTAAACATATCTTCCAAAAATAGTAAAACTAAATGCCAATACCAACCTTCACAAATACACTATATTCATTTACTAGGGACAATTTAAAGGCAACAAATCTATGAGCTGTCATAATTTGTGAACTAGAAAATGGATGCGGCTATCCTCCATCTAAATTGTACAGCGACCAATTTTCAAAAAATAGAAAACATCATGAATTTTTCTAAAATTTCAACATTTGATCTTCATGATCTGCATAGTTTGTAGTCGAAAACAATAAAAAAAATTGGAAAAGAATTATTAAATGAAAAAAACAATTTTGACTTTGTTTTGTTTTAGTGCATTTTGGATGGAGATTAGCCTGTCCCCTAGAGAATTATGGTCGGGCCATTGAAAAAAGTTGAACCAAGGGACAATAGGGATTTGAAACACAATTAGGAGATATAGAAGTACTTTCAGTATGCAAGGCTAACCAGTTTCATTGAAGGCATGAAGGGCTTCAATGAAGAACTGTTTTCCAGGCTTGCCAACTCTTGGCATAAGGGCACGGTGACAATTGGCAGCATCGAGTTTACGGTTACGCCGGAGCTAATTGCACAAGCCACTGGTTTGAGGTGTGTAGGTCACTAGGTTGAAAGGAAAAGTCAGGTCAAGTACAGCAACTATATGAAAAAACAAAAGAAAATGAAAAAATATTCTAAATACATCTCTTTGAATTATTTGAGAACCTTGAATAAAATATTTTTTTAATGATACCAGAATAATAAATTTATTCATCCAAATAGAAAGTCTACAATGGTGAAACCCCATCCAGTCTACCAAAAGGTTTCAAGAGAACGCCAGAGGAGTTCAAGTTATTCCATATCACTAAGTACCTAGCCAGTCCTAATGAAACGAATAAGCATCACCAGGAGGCATTATCATTCACAAGTCACTAACCATAGATAATCTTCAAAAGCATATTGTTAGTGTTATCAATTGATATCAGAAGAGATGTAGTCCGTGCTGCCAGCCATGCGAGCAGCCTTCTTATCCTCTGATCACTGTCTTTTGTCATCATGTCCTTGCAATGATTCGCCTTCTCCTTTGTCTGTGCCAGATCAGCAAGGGCAGCTCTTGCTCTGTCCTTCTCTCCAGATCGATCATTTAAATTTGCCAGTGCCGCATTCACCTGTCTCTGAATATCTATGTAATCATCCGCACAATATCGTACATCGTTATTCCTAACATAAGCTAACAGTGTTTGGCATTTCCCATCTACTTCTCCGGCTAAAATGTAAGCCTGGGCACCCGCTTCTGGATCTCCTGCTTTAATGCTTGTAATATCCCCTTCACTTCTTCCAAACCCATTCATTACTAAAACCAGGGCAACTGCAATTTTGAAGAGTAAACAATCCATCGCCTCTCCTTTCTTTTGTTGTTGACAACGAGTATTACTGCAAACACCCACGTATTAACAGCAAACGGTTGTGTAGAATTTGACACTGTTCTTTGGATGCCTACTTTTCCTCTCCTCCTTTTAAAACAAGGCAGTTAGAAGAATACAAATGCTGCAACATTTATATCTAAAATTGGATCATTATGGTGTATACAGATATTTGATAATCGCTTAACTAATGGAGATCCTATGATATAAAACAATAATTTCTATATTTTGAAAGTAGTGAATATCTTGTCCCAAGAGTGTTCCAATTACTTTTGGACGCTATTATGCTCCGCCTCTTCTTATACAGAACAACATCAGATCTAAATCATATGTATAATTTGCATTGTTATATCCTTTCTTCATTTAGTTTTGTCTTTGCTTTGATGAGAGAAGTCAATTATGCGGATATGTTGATGAATATCATGAAGTCTCATTTTTCATGTTATCTATATATTCATTTAGGTTTATCTTTTTATTTATTTGGACAGAAGCTAGGTTATATTTATATCCATCAAATATATATCTGTTTATAATAATTATATATTATTATTATTATCCAATTTTATTGTAATCTTGTCAAATAATAAGAAAAATGGTTGTAGTTGTATATCACAATTGTACACTTTTGTGTTGAGTATGATAAATTCATTAATAAGAAAAATTCTAACATTTCTTTAAAATATATGAGACTCCTTAAATATAGCCCTACTTGTATATCCCTTGTTAAATAGCACACAACTCTCACATCATATTATCTATTTTGTTATTCATGTTCCTAAAAGCCTATCTTTTATTTCCTTTTGAAATAATCTAAGCTCTATATCTCTCATGTGTATATCAATAATCACCTCTTTTTACTACCAACCTTTTTTTAGTAGCCTTATAAAACAATAAAAGTATAGTAGCTCTATACCACAATTGTTCAATCTTGAAGTGAATAAGATAAGCTCATTAACAATAAAAATTTCAAGAGTTGGAACTCATTTGCAAGACTTATTCAATGCTTCCCTACTCATGTATCCATTTTTAGAATGACATAGCTCACTTTTCGATACAAACTGACTTTATCTACACAATTGGGACATAATCTTTGAAACCTATCTCAACTCATAACCATTACTTGACCTTATGCTTCTAGTTCAATTTATATAAAATAGTATAATACCTTAATAAAATCTACTAAATGACAGTTCCACACTAATATTAGTATACATAGATCCATATAGTGATAAATTTGTAAAGTGATTAGTTCATTTACACAAAATATGTCCATAATGAGATTAATTCATGTATATGTCACATATAATTGACTAATCCATAAATGCATCACAAAAATTTAGTTAAAAGAGAATTGTTTGAAATTATTATAAATATCTTTACTTTTCTTGGTTCATTAGTATATAAACCTTTAGTACACTATAGAGTGAGACAATTTTTATCAAAGATTAATGTCAACTATAATGATGAGAAAATATAATTTCTTTTTACTATTAGCAACAATATCAAAGAACTTATAGAAGGTTTATTCCAAGCTACACAAGGTCCACCAAGTACATATAACCTTCCATTAGCACACGTTGCATTTTTGTTAAAATGATTGAAATGGGGTAAAGGGAAGATAGTAGATTGTGTTATTAAATTAATTTAATAGGTTTCACTTTTTCTTCTTAAAAGTTAGGAGCATTCAACTAACCAACAAGTTTGAAAAATGTGCTAGTTGATATTTAGTATTATTGAATAAAATAAAAGCATATTATTGTGTTTAATGTTAAGTTATGGTAATTTCTACTATAAATCTTTGATTTGGTAAAATGTTTTCAATTTTATTTTCCTATATTATAGTACACAAATAATGTGTATCATTCATGAATTATATTTTATTCTTTGTAGAAGTTGAAGACAACTCTGTTCGGAGTATACGTTGAGCTAACAAAGAATCTTTGAGAAAACTAGTAGCAATAGTGAAAGAACTCTTTGTTGTAAGCATTAACATAGCCATAGAGCCAAAATGTAAAATCTACCTTGTGGAATCAAGTGTAAAGGATGATCTAAAAGATCTATTACAGCTACCACCAAGGGTATTATTTACTAAAGACATTAGCACCTTCATTCACAACACAATTGTAGTATTGGGTAATGTAGAGATTGAGAAGATGTATAATGAATCTAGCAATGTGTAGATAGAATACTAAGAGATGAGTTCAAGAACCTTGAAGCCCAAGTTCTTACACATATGGTGCACATGCCCAAAGTCTTTAACAAGGAATAGATAAGATATGTTCTGAGTTATGTACATGATGGGTCATTTTGGATTGATGAGGAAATGCTTGTTAAAATCACTTAAGGAGATCATTCACAAGGTAATAGGGCTATCAACACAAGGAAAGGAATGTTCCCTATGAGTTAGCAATATGAACAAGCTAAAGAAAATTAACCACTTCAGACAAGAGGGCAATGATAATTGATAAAGTTAAGCACAAGCATACTAGACTTACAAAGGTGATCATTGGATACAAAGTGTATCAATCGCACTACCACAATAGTATGTAAGGTACAACCATATAGATAGCACACACGATAGGCACTCAAGAAAAATAATATAATTTATCACTACTTATGTACATTCATTTATATGCCAATAAATTTTTCCCTAGTATAGGAGAGGTTTTATGGAATGAGAATAGGACAATTATTTATTAGATTAATGAGAATTTTGAGAAGCTAGGAGGAGAATTCAAGATGATTGTGTGGGCATACTTTAAAGAGTTTTAACTCAGAATGAAAGAGCATTATCAAATCCTTGTATTTGTAATGGGAAGGTAGATAGATACTTTATGTTTTATAGATAATATTGATCATTGTAGGATACAACCAATTGAGCCCAAAATATCTTGGGTTTCATTATTGGATTGTGAGGTTACAAGATAAGAAATTGTTAGGTATGTCAACTACATATTAAGTTTTCCAAAGGATACCTTAGCCACTCATTTAGGTACATATCAAGAAGTTTTTAGTAGAAAAGGACTTGAATCCTAAGCACCAAAAAAGACAAAAATGATTAAGAAAGCCTAAGAGAAACAACATGAAGCTACAAGAAGATTGTTTGTGTAAGAGGTTACATAGGCCACAACATCATTACAATTATCAAATCTCGAGAAGAATAAGAGGAAAGGAAAAAGAATTGAAAAACCATAAGAGACCACTATCTCTATTAGTGAACAAGAGGAAGAGAAGGAAGACAAAAGCAAAGATGACATTGAAATGAGAACTTTTAAAGAGGTAGTGGAGGAACGAGTCATCAAAACCAGCAAGATAAAAGTGTTTAAAAGAAGAAAAACAAAACCTTCAATAACTAGAAGAAGAATCACCATGAGTTAGGCCAAGACTCTACCAACAATGAGAAAATCAAAAGTTTAATTTGAAAGGGAGGTAAGTTCATGAGAGAGAAAATCTGGTAGAATAATGTATAAGATTCTAACACACCCTAGGGAACTAACACAATATATTATTGACGTGGGATTAGTTGGGAAGATGGATCCCACAATATTTGTAAAATCATTGGATATTGGAAAGAAAATGGTTAAGGTTCATTGATTAAACATTTTAGACAATACGGGAAATATCCATGAGATGTAAAAGATAATATTCCAAAGGAACTAAGTACTACATTGTAGTCAAGTGGAGCTCTATGCATCACAAAATGGAAGAATTGAGGAAGCAAGTACTAAAAGAATTACATCCTAATTTATCGATAAGTGACATTGAAGTGCGGATGGATAAATATAGAAAGTTATTTAGGACAAAGGTAATGAAATCCATGGTACAGGTAGATAAAGAAAACACATTGATTGAAAATATTAATTATGGATTGAAGAACAACA